>CABFWB010000345.1:0-11180 GCA_902151455.1 Timema bartmani | reverse complement strand
GACTAGAGGGGAGGGGAATGTTGGAGAAGCATCCAGACTGAAAGTTTTCCATAGAACATGGGTGTCTTAGGCGCATACGTCACATTTATTCCCATCATGCTATGCGCACCTTGCAAAACAAGCTCCAATCAGTCAGTCTAAATACACAGTTGAATGTGCGCGGAGGTGCGAGAGCTCGCTTGGAGACGTGATACCACAACACAGTATAATTGGACGACGGTAAGCCTGCACTTGATTTACATCGTTCTTGTTCAGTTGTGGACTTAGTTTCTTCTTGTAGCTTAATAACATTAAACGCTACACACATTACTGTAGTGTAATTAGTATACATGCATATAATCTGAACCGGGTGTAAAGGACAGCATTAAGTAACATTCTTAGTAGCATTAAAATAATCAAGATTCAAAATCATTATGTGATTAAAACCAAATCTTGGAAATATTTTTTTCGAATATATGTTGAAAATTGACACAGAAATTGAATCCCGAGATATTTGGATTAGCTTGCCATCACTCTACTGTTTAGCTATCCAAATTCGTCCTGTGCTTATGTGTACATATTGCAGGGGAGATTTGGGGGCCGAGGACCTTCAACCACCGTTGTCCAAGAACGTCAAGGGAAATATTTGAAGATGGTTGCCTATAGAAAAGTGGTTCTGCTTCCCAGATAATCTGGAAAGACTTCTCAGAAAATCTAGAAGCGCTGGGAATCAAACCCAGGACCTTTGTGTCCATAGCACAACCTCTGACCACTAGACCACAAAAGTGTTCCTCAAATTGTCATGATATCTACATGGTTAGAAATTTAAGTAAATATTAATGTCGGGGCTAAGAGTGGTATGGGTACATTTCTGAATGCGTAAGAGGGACAGACCCTATTCAATTAGCCTAGTGTAATTAAAAGCACACAGTTAGCTCAAAGCAAACAGTCATAATAAGAGTAAAATGAAGTGGTACGTGGATCAAGCGTCCATCAGATCTTGGGTGAGAGGGAATCAGGTGGATTGTCCAACTCACGTTGCAATTAACACTATTTCTTAAAGCCTAACTTATCTCACACAATACTGCTCGGAAACAAACGATACTCCCAACTTGAGAATTTATGATCCAGAAGCTATTTAGATGCGTAAGCTCTGACTAACATAGGGGAGATTATCTCGGACTATTAATACTCTATCACTACGTTATTGGTTTATTGCTAAGATATTTACACATATCTTTTGCTGTAAGTGATGCAATTTGAGGGTGTTCTGTTTATCAGGAGAAAAATAAAAATAGCATGGTTATAACTGATTTGTATCAAACAAACTTGCAATACAAACACACTATTTTTATAGTATGATATTTAAAAAATGTTGCTTAAAGCTTACTTACAGTGAATTGTATGATACATCTCACACATGAAATTAGAATGTATTGCATCGAATACCTGCCACATGTGGAGGGAGGTTGGATTGTGCAACATTTTTTAACACATACGGTACATAATTTAATTATTTTTATAAAATAATGCAATACAACTTTTCTATTACCTTATCATAGGCAATATTTATTTACAATGTCAAAACCTGATGTTAACAAATTTAATGAAAATATTAAAATAACTTTGTCATTTAGGTCAACAATTACAAAAATAAAAAATACAAGGAAATACATAAAAATAGAGTAAAACCCTTAAAATTAATTCTAAAATTAATTTTAAAATTTTTATCAAAAGTAATAAATGGTATATAAAAATGATAAATGAATCAAAGTGAATGTGAAGGTGGCTCAGTGTGTTCATAACTCCTTCACAAGAGTTGGACATTATTTCACTAAAAAAACTACTATTACCAGTGGATTAAAAAAGCCTCTTTATCAAATGTTCAAAAAGTACCGATAGATAAAATGTTTTTATTTGCTATTAGTGAATATTCTACATATTATGTGCTGTGTTCATGGAGTAACTTAACTAATTTTTAATTATATTGTTTTGATTATTTATGTACCAAGCAGAAAAATATATTTTTTAAGTAGGCTGACATTTTTTTTCTTTCAATCTCTGGCAGCTATTACTGTATGATGTAAAAAAAAACTATCGTTGGCTTACAAGTATTGAAGGTAATGTGAATGTATAAACTTCTTGGGACATTAAGAAAATAGTGAAATGTAGTCTAGATCAGCAGTTCCCAAACTTTTTAAATGGCAGCCTGCCCCAAAAATTTCCGTAATTTGAAGTACTACCAAGATAATGTTGAATATTTACTGTTTCAGTACATTTTTAATAATGCCCAAGGATTAGCTTGAATCTTATGTTGCCACCCCTCCAACATTGTTCAAATCTGTTTTACTTTTGGCTTGACTAGGTCCAAATATATTTATAAGATTTGATGAGGCCCTATCTTTTTCTGACTTTAATTTGCTTGATTTGTTTGGCTTCTCACGGCGTACCACCGGTAATAAATGTATGTACTACAGTTTGAGAACCGCTGGTCTATACTAATGACTTAACCCTTCTTTTCAATATCAATATGCATAGCCGTACACATTTATAAACAATTCTTAAACACTATTACATTTATTTGTTATGGAACAAACTAAGTTTTAATAAAACTCGTATGCAGTAAATACCCTTTTGTTCAGAACCTGGGTAGTCCGATAATTTGAACACAATTTCAGAATGGTGGAGGAAAAAATCTTAGTAGAATGCGATATATTTTATCGATAACACATTCTAAGTAAAAAGTAAAAATGTAAGAAACAATTATGGTAGAAAAATATTTAATATTAAAAATTGTATAGTAAACACAATGTGTTTTCTTTTAACTAAAAAGAATTACAGTACTGTAAAATAGTGTAAATGTAAAACTTACATATGACATGTGGAGACGTGCACACACTTTCTCCTAGCAGACCTGTCTATATTCTTCCAGTTAATCCGAACAAGCATCAGTCCCAATTAGTTTGGATTAATAAGGTTCTATTGTATTTCAATTTTGGCACTGACAAGTCATATGATAGCCCTCATTTTCCAACATTTTTCGTTGACATATCAGAAATAGAAAAACATTACAATGTTTTATAGCAATGAGCCTAACTTACATATTTTTTTTTGCAAAATTGTTTCCTTTGTTCAAGATTTAGCAAGCAACTACAAGACAAGAAGCTTTAGCGTGGGTGCACAATGCATCGAACATTATGTGTTAACACACGATGAAACAAAAATGTTTTTGTGTCATGGAATAAATTTGTGTGAAGATAATTTTGATCATGGAAAATGATGGAACAAAACACGATAAAACATTTTCTTCTCTCATACTTTCTGTATTCATAACGATGGAGGAAAGTGGTGAGGACATAGCTTTGTTATTGTGGGCATGGTTGGTGACGCTTCATGATTAAGAGGAACGAGATAGAAGTATCTATGTTCACCCAATGTTATAAAAAAAAAGGACTGATGAAAACTTTATTATGATAGTTCTTAAGATTAAAATTGTAAAATGCAGGCTTCTCCTGCACAAATACTACATTTTTTCAACATCTAACTTGCAGTAAGTAGACCCATTTCGTTTCCTTTTCGCACTGACATATTGCTACTACACAACACAAAACTAGTTTGACCACATATTAAACCAACACATTCAATTTTCCAGCTCAATAGACTATTAAATAAGATGGTGGCGCAATGAAATATGTTCCATGAAATATGGAAGTGAAGAAGAAGTCTGATTTGTATAAACCATTGTTATTGTTTTGTTCGCTCGTGTTCCATGCAGTGTGCGCCCGCTCTGTTTAGAAACAAGCAATCACGAGAGCTCCACAAAAAGATGTTGTTTCATCATGTATTAAGGCAAAGTGCTCGATGCAATGTGCAGAGTTATTTTATATGGTGTACATATGTGTTGTTTTACTTGTAATCTAGTTTCATTGTTTCTTTTGTTAGGTCTTTATCAAATATTCATGTGAAGGTGCATCTTACAGAGTAACCTGGTTTATAGATGTTCATGTACAAATGAGTCAACAGTTTGAGGGGGTGGGGTGTGTTAAGCTAATGCAAATGCCAGAAAATTTTACAATGTTAACACCAAATAAAAAATATTGTGTGAATTTAAACATGTAAATGAAAAAAATAATGTTCTCAAAACTCATATTATAAAATCTTTTAAATATTTGTGTTTGTGTTTATGAGTTGGCATTCATCTGTTGGTAAAGCAGTGCTTTTGTCATTTAGCACACTATTTTAATCAAACAAACTTACACATGCCTGGATCTCTCTAGGTGAAAAAGAAAAAATATTCTTCAAAGTCACAGTTCTTCGCAACTTTCCAGAAATATTAGCAAGATAACGATGTTCCAAAAAATTGATGTCGCTGACTTTGAGAAACAAAACAGTCATTTTGCGCATAGTATTTAGTTTCAATAACTTTTTCAGAATCCTTTCTTTAGCTCTGTAACCAAATATACAAATTATTATTTGTGTAGTACAAATTATAATTATTAATTATATCGTAATTATATACCAGGATGTCTGGCCAAACTACATTTTAAAATTCCTTGAACAGGTTTTCCAGAATCACTATAATATTAAAAACATTATTTATCAAGACCACAATTTTATGTAATAATATTTTTACACACATACACATCACACATTTTGAAATTGATCATTTTATGAAGTGTTTAAAGGATTCTAGGCTAAAGCGATGGGCTGTTGGGTAAATCAAATTCTCACGCAAGCACATAACTGTGACTCAACTTTGGCTAAAGATATGTGGTATAGGTGTGGAATGACGACACGAAAAGCAAATGCTAACTTTGAGAATTGAGATTTGCATGCGCTCGGAAGGGACAATTGTGTTAAAAGAGATTAGTGGTGATTATTAACTGGAAGGAAAATGTTATTTTGACTATTTAAAATGAAAGTTTTGTATTATTTTAGTGAATATGTGAAAATTCCAGAAATTTGAAATTCTCTGACATTTCCCCTTTTTCCAGGTCGCTGGACACCCTGTATACTGAATATTTGTTTCACAGAAATTAATATATGCAAAGCTTGTGTATACAAATTGTACCTTGACTCAAAATTACTACCCGCTTCGATGGCCACATGGTCTAAGGCACTACTCTTGCAGTAGACTAGGCTGCCGATGACAAGGAGATCGAGATTCAAATCTCGGTTGGTGTACTGAGGATGATTTTTTTCCAAAATGGTTTTCCACTCTCCCTTCATCCAAGTGCGGCTACACTTCCTATACATATAACCTTCTTCATCCCTAAAACCACTAGAGTAATTTAGTACATAAGTGTATAACCTGAACGAGTAGCAAGACGAGGTGCTAAAAAAAAAGTACTTACTCTTTTTGAGTCCTATCATAAACACTAATCTGCGTTTTCAGCTCCTCCTCTTGTGTGATAATCATGGCTTTGTAAGATCCTAACTCCTGGACAAGTTCCCTTTTCTTTTTTAGAAGATGTCTTGAAATATTACTGTCTTCTTTCATTATTTCATTTAATGATGCTTGCAGCACCATTTTATCATTTAGTGAACGAATTATTTGTCTGTGCAGAAATAAGAAATAGATTGAATTAAAGTCAATTTATTTTTAATGCTATTTGTAAATTGGTTTTTAAGTTCATTTGACAATAATAATTACAAAGATTGTTTGAATCTCTAACAAGTTTGGCCTCGGCCTGTTCCAGCAATACTGACCAGGTAAGGTGTGTTATTACTTAGTTGGGATTATATGAACCTCTGCTTGGTATATTATGTTATTCTAGTCGGTGTTGCCTCTACAAACAGTAGTCAAAACAAGAAATTTATACTTGCAATGATAAATTCAGACACATTAATGAAATTAATGCACAGATTTGGGTAAGAAAAAAACAACTTTCAGAAAGTGACATATCAGCACACAACTTGTAAACTAACTTAAATCTAGAACAGACACAACATCCAGCCTCTGACCGTTAATTTATCCCTGTGAAAGGGGAAACCCACATTTCACCAAAGCTACATTTTCCGGGCATGTCAGGAATAGAACCCAAAACCCTTTGCGCAGTAGACATAGATGCTACCGACTGAGCTAAGGTGTCTGACCATTGCTTACAGAAGCATGCTATATTTCCAAAATGATTCAGTCCTGTTAATTTCACTACAAATAAAAACACAAAGAAAAAATTTACTTATGAAAAGCTGCTGTTTCTTCATCGTAGCTTTCTTTTATTGATAAGTTATCTTGAATGGCTACAGAACAAAGTGAAGAGTATAAAGAATGTGGCCATACATCCTGACACATATTTGCTATCACAGTTTTTTCCTCAAGTTCTTTCATGGTTGATGAAAGTTTATGAATACGAGCTTCATCTCGATTTGTGAGTCCATTTCTACCTAGAAAAATAATTGAAAGTTGAACATTATACAACACTTTGCTGGAAATAAAGATATGCTAAAAGATTGATCTTCTCCATAAGTGATGGAACTTGGAGCAAATGAATGGCTACAATCCTCCAAACCCTCGCTTTTCTTACAGGGGACCACAAAGTTTAGGAAAAATTGTGCAACAATTTACTAAGATTCTAGCTATCAGTGGCATTTAACAAACCCGCTCCGGTGGACTTTTTTGATCAATAACACGAGTCCAACAAGCTTGTTAATATATAGTTTTGGAAATGGTGATGAATGTACAAAAGTATGTACTAAATTTGAATCTTATTGGTTAAGTAGGCCTAATAAATTTTATCAGGCCGAGAATGAAATTTTTACTTTGCTTTTAATTTTCTTCAGCCGTCTTCTAAACTTTAACAGGAATTTTAGTCTACTTTTCTTTTTTACGCATTTTGTAACTAAAGATTAGTCTACATACTAATGTGTTTTTTACTCAACCTAACTTAACATGGACATATTTTTCCCCCTTCCCCTTTTGGATAAAAAATGTCTTGGCACCCATGATTTTATCAAATGTCATAGTGTCATATTGAAAAAAGATATTAAAATAGAGGCACAAGTTGAGACTAGTACACTCCACTAATTAATTTAGTTTTTTCATACTATAATAATAATAATAATAATAATGTCATTTAAACACTATGATTCTAGTCATACTATTGTCTAGTTTTCATAATAAAGGCCTTTAAGAAAATACAAACACATTTTTTGTGGCCAACATTTATAGCCTACCATTTCACTATTTTATTAGGTTATTTTGTATAAACAAAAAAATCCATGGCGTCAGTCCGCAATCAAGCCGTATCGACTGAGCGGCCAACTTCTGTGAATATAATGTGTCATGTCAGCACAACAAACCCTCAAGCCGTTAATCTCAGTTTTCTGGACTGGAGCAGCTACTTTTTCATTAATAATAATATAATTAATTAATATATAAAGATTCAAAATCAGATTTATTTTTAAAATCTTGAATCTGAATTTTTTTTATTGTTCTCGAATCTTAAATATCCTTTAAGATTATAGAGATTCAATAAACTCTTAACTAGATTATCCTAATGAATCTTTGTTATGACACTAAATTATCCTATTCATATTAGCAAGGTTTGGCAAGCAGTTTGTGTGTCTGATGTCAACCCACTTGTTTTATCTGTCGTCAGTAACGGTGGTTTTTCAAAGGATAATTTCCATACTTTCTTCACTCTCTTGCCATATATAATTTGATTTTGAGAGAAAGAAAAATTACTAGATCTACTACTGGTTTAAATTATTTATTGTGAATATTAATTACTAAGGCAAACAAATAAAAAAAACTCCATATTCAAATGGTATCCACAAATTATATATAATAAATTTAAAATATTTTTGCAGAACTCATATAGCCTACCTACTGTTTTTAAAAGAACAAAATAAGGATGTAGAGGAGGGTGCTTTTTTTTAGCGCAGTATCTTACTACCCGTTCGGGTTATATGCTTAAGTACTAATTATGCTACTGGGCTATGAACTGAGAAGGTTGAATTTTGAGGAAGTGAACCTGCATTTCATGGAGGGAGAGTGGAAAACCATTTACGAAAAAACCCTCCCAGTTCACATGACTGAGATTCGAACCTCAATCTCCCCGTCCTCGCCAGTCTAGCGCAACACGAAAATAGCGCATCAGCTACGCCACCGAGGCAGGTGGGAGGCAGCTTAAATGTGTCACCAGTCCCAAACAAGTTATATCATTTCTTACTTTGTTGATCTGCTTTCATGAAAAGTATGGCACACTGATACAACAAAGCAGTTTTTTTTATCTCTTGAATTTTCGCTGAGACTGAAGAAGCTTCATTTGCACTGCAAGCCCCCAAAGGAAATGAATTTAATGTTTCTTCAAACCTTTGAAGCTGCCTTTCTAATGCAAGAACAGCCTCCATTGCTATTGATCTGAAATAAATATTTGTTTATTGGTAGTGGCAAGTATAATACAAAGGGAAATATTATTTCATCTAAGATATTAGAGATGAAGAAGATAGCTAAAAGGAAATCAATCAGAATTAACTTGGAAAGAGGATGGGAAAACCACCTTGGGTTTAACCTGGAATTAAAGTGAAATCACAATTTCCTAGGCTCACGACACTACCAGCCTTGTCAGCATGTATTAGTAAGACTTAGTAAAAGGAAAGTTAAAAAAAATTAGTGAAATTTTGGAAATAGGGGACTATTGCGTCTAAATATTTGACAACTTTCTAGGTGAATTGAGCTAGATAAATTTCATTAAACATTTTAGTAATGTATTTAAAAATATTGTGGGTGCTGCAATATTTAGTACTAGAAGTTTTAATTTTGTTTTGAACAATTTTGTCAGCATGTGATCTTTGTTATTATTTGACAATGTATGCTAGACCTATTTAGTTAAATGCGTTTCATACATTAGCGTGAAATAATAATTTAGTGCGGCTTATAGCCATTCACTTGGAGTTTATTTAAATATTGTTGAAAAATAAAACCTGCGCAAAAGAAATAAATCCAAGATCCTTAGTACACAACACCAAGGGTGCTGGGTTTAATCCCCAACGACCTCATTTTTCAACTTTATTTAAAAGTACTGTAAAACATTTTAGTTTGAATAGAATTAATTAAATCTCCCTCTTGCATATAAGCAATCACTCATTGAAATAAAACATTTTATATTATAGTTCTAATTAGTTGTATAGGCCCTGTATTCTTTATGTATGTTATCAATTATAAACTAGCCCCAACTATTTCTCAAACATTTAAAAGCTGAATTTTGTTGATATGGGTAGTAGGCATGTATACATAAATATTTAAAGTTTTACCAGTTGTTGATTTTCTGTGTGTGCAAAATGTAATTTGGATGGGAATGTTAAACTAAGAGAGTGAAAGGCGATAGTACACATTATCCTTCTCATTCTATGCTCTTTTTCGTTGATATGTTCGATAGTTCGAACATATGTTGATATGTTTATACTACACACACAAAATTATATAGAATAGAATACAAAGATTAATTATTACATTAAATAATCATAAATTTAATTTACTAACACATGAAAGGTTAGGTTAAGCTGGGTTGGGTAAGCGTCATAATAATTAATATAAACTAGTTTTCTTGTTATTTACATGATGTCATTAATATTATGTTAAAGAAGTTTTAACACTTCTTCTAGAAATTAGTTATGGAAACTTGTGATCATCTACATACAATTGAATCAAATCCCGTTAAGATATTTAAGACGAGTTTAGTCAAGATCAGAGGACAATACCTAGTTACCGTAACACGTTTGTAAAAACTGTAAATTCAGTTTGGTTTCAAAGTGTTACTTGTTCTAGGGCGGTCGAAAGATACCCCATCACTTAGGTGAGTGGAACTTTTTCTTACATAAATCAAAGTTTTTTTTTGTCGATTTGAATCAACTAGGCTACCTATGATTTTTTATGTATGGAAAATGTACAACTAATATAAATAGTTTGGCTCTTTTAAGATAAAAAATGGCTGAGAATGGGACGGATATAGCGTACAGTCCCCGAACAAAATGTGAGGTTTTTTTATTCAGCTCGCTAGCCTGTCTAAGAAAATAATTATAATATTGACGTGTAAAGTAGCCTACCAATGTGTCTATGGGGTATAATAATGCCACTTGGAAATGTTTTTATAGGGCCTAAGTTAAGTCACAAATAATTTTTCCAAAAGTATGGATAGTTTATATGCTTTTTAACCCAGAATTATCCATGAATAGAGATTTGATATAATGCCGCATGCCAAATGTAATTTAGGTTAGTAGTATTAATATGAACTCAAGAACAAGCACACTACACTGTAGTGTTCTAATATAATGTGTACATCCTTCAAGTTCTGCATCCCTTACCTAAAGTGTCCGATTTCTGTAATGAGCCAAACATACAGGTATTTTACAATTATGTTATTATAAAAATAATATTTATTTTATTTTAAAGATTCTTGGTTTTCATTCATATATTCCAACTCACTAACAAGAAACAGTAATGGGCAGTTAAAACTTATATTTGAATTATATATTTTTTTATAATGAAGTGATGCAATTTCCTTATACACCTTTTTATTTCAGATTTATACAACGAAATGTAATAAAACACGTAACCAATATAAATATTTATTAAAAAATAGCTACGGATTTAAAATCCTGCTATAACTACACCGCTCAAAAACACTTAAGGCGCGTCTTACTCTAAAGTAAATAAAAGTATTGTTTACATAAAATATCCCTTCCAGTTGGATGGTTACAATATGAAAGGGGAAAAAATGTATAATTTACATGCAGAGTCTTTACATGACAATAGCAAGTTAAACAAAAATTATAAATAAATTAAATTTAAGTTTCAAATGTAAACAGACACACGAAACTAGAGGTATCCACAGAAGGAGAGGTCATAGACCAGGAAGTTATAGCATTGACACATCCTGTAGAGCAACTAGTTCCCGAATTGGAGTGCTAAAGTGACTGGCTCGTGAACTAAATCTAAATCCTTGGAGCAAGACAGTGTCAAGTACATATCCATTTTATTTTGTTTAGATTTGTTTTACTACTCGAAGAGACCTTATGGAACATATGCTACCATTTGGTAAATGCTGACGTGTTTATTATAACCAAATATAGCTCAAGGACAAAGGATCATGAGGGTGACTTTTAAGGAACTATGGTTGTATCCGAATAGTCTACTTCACGCGCCGTCGACCCTTGACGCTCACTCGATAATTGCATTGGCAATCACGTGATCGAGT
>CABFWB010000344.1:276768-334280 GCA_902151455.1 Timema bartmani | reverse complement strand
GATAGCAACAAGATTTATTTCAAAGTCCCATTCAAGAAAACTGTGTAACACAATACATTTTACTCCTAGTCTATGTAACCTATTGCAAAATTATATAAAATTCGGTTAAAACTTATCTTCAAATGTTGGGCTCTAACACCAGCAGTTAAATAAATGAGATCTGGTTAAGTTACCTGTGACAATTTACTATATTTTTTATGTTTAATTTTACTAGCTCTACAAATTTATGCAAATTTATCTACATTTTCAACAAATAATTTAATTAATAATTACTCAGATATCCAGTTATCACTAAGAAAAATAAAATACTTATGAATGAAAAAAAAAGCATACAAGTTCATTAAAATGTTTTTTGTTAATTTTTGTTTTTTAAATTATGTGTTAGTCACAATCACTAAGTTTAGTAAATTATCAATGAACACACATAATTGTGCAGTCCAGGTTGAATAGAATTTCTGAGTCATTGTCCACACCAACTTCCCTTCCTTCATTAAAAACAAGTTTTCGTGGTATTCTAAGTGTGTGTGGACTGGTCACAGAGAAACCAATGTTTCAGATAGCTTACCTTGTTTGTGTACAATATGATGCACCTTACTAAGGCTATGGTGGAGCCAGTCAATAAAAAGAGTGTAATAAGCTTTCACCATAAATGAAGTGTACAATCACATAGGCAAGGTATCTAACATAAGAAACCAAGTAATTCTTGAGTTTAGTAAGAGTAAAATAAATCTGAGTAGAACAAAAAAACTGCATAGGAAATCATAATCGCAATACCTTCTGACGTCACTTTGTGAATCTCTTTAGCATTGTGATAGCCTATACCATTTGCTTCACATGAACAGTGAGCTAATTATCCCTATCTTTCTCTTTCGTGTGACCTCTTTATCTTTGCTGCATCTATGCAACCTGGTGATACAATAGTGAGGATATTTCCCTAATTTAACTCTTTCACACAACTCACTATCTGAATTATATCTCATTGGGAACACCCTTGTTTTTATGCCAGAGGGCATATAATACAATGTATTTAACTTAAGAAAGTAAATCATAAAAAATTTAATGTACTATAATTTTATACCAATAAGAAACTGCCAATCCAATCATACTATAGTTATATTTATTTAAATTTTTTTATTGTTACAACATTTAGACAACTCATGGGTAAACCTAAGTTCAACTGTAAACATACTTTATTTTTAGCATAGTGTCTTACTACCCCTTTGGGTTATTAGCTGATGTACTAAATTATGCTAGACCTTAATGGTTTTAGGGATTAATAAGGTTATATTTATAGGAAGTGTAGACACATTTTCATGGAGAGAGAGTGCGAAAAACCATTTCGAAAAAAACCCAGCCTCAGTACACCTGATTAAGATTCAAACCTCGATCGTCCCATTATCAGAAGTCTAGTCGTCTAGTCTACTGCGAGAGTAACGCATTAGACTATGCCGCCACCGAAGCGGATGTAGACATACCAACCCAACAGATGGTTTAATCCACGATAATTTATGATATGACATCATTTTATACGAGAGTCAAATAGTGTATTTTATAAATATTAATTAAGATTATAATTTATTAGTGAATGGAATGGTAGCAAGAGTATATCAAGTCAGATGAGTAATTACTGTAATAAAGGTTAGGTAGGTTAAGCTAGGTTGCAAAGGGATATAATAATTTATTTAGCCTTAAAATATATATTATCACTATATTTTAATATTTTGCTTTCGGTGGGTGTGTCAGCTCAGAGATCTTTACTATGTTTTGAGTTCAGTTCTAATGGAGCATTGTGTGAGTTTGCTGGATATAAAATCGTTAGTGGATGTGCAAGAGTGTTTTCCTTTAAATAAGAAAAGTTAGTTATTCATTTTTAAGAAACTCGTCTGTTGCAAAAGAAAGCAAAGTGTGGTTGATGTAGAAGATTATTACGGATCAATTGGTTCTAATATATGCTACATTAAGCTTTGCTCATGCAATTTTACAGATTTTTTTAACAATATTTGTTATAATCTTGTTATTCAAGATCGGTGGGGTTTTGGCTTTTTTATGCTTTGGTAGTAGTGGATAAATATAGGCTATGCAATATCGGTGGTGCAATAAGTAGGCTATATTTGTGAGTGCAAGTAGCAGTGATTGCCTTTATTATTTTCAAGTTTTTTAGAAAATAAAATTAGCTTAAAATATAGGGTTCTTAGGTTTCATCCTCGGCGATTATTAAAAGCTCTAACTCAAGTACTCAAAAACGAGTTTACAATAATTGTGAATATACTTATTTCTTAGCCTAAGCACTCTAAGCTGCTTCAAAATACAACTATAATGACAAACCAAAACTTTGATAGCATTCTAGTTGATTGCACCATTTTAACAAAAGCCTAGCATTACACTGATCCAGAAGATAGCTTACTCAGCTTAATTTTGTGTGTGTATGTGCCTTATTTACAAGACTCATGACAGGATCATGATCAATTTAACATTCAGGTAATATAACATTCGCGTAACATTATGTGATGTTACATAAAATTCACTTAAGGTACTTAATGTAAAGAAACAAGTGTGTTGTCAGGATTCATGTTAACTTAACTTAACTCAAGCAAAACATAGAAAATGGATTAGAATTGTTTGAAAACCAGTTGATCACTTAAATTAAACCCGATAATTTAGGGCTGATTAGGCTACAATTACTTGCAATAAAAGCTTACTGACTATGCAAAATGAAGTGTTACAAGAAGATATGTTTTAGAGTTCACAAAACGCAGAAAAAAAATTACCAAAGAATTTTCTGCATACCATAAACAAACAAATGAAGTAGGCTAATAAATAGCCCTGTTAACATCACTTGCAACATGATTGGCTATTTAGAAATCATGTGGTACCTTCGCTTAACATGAAAGTTTTCCCTGGACAACTCTTAAGTTAAGTGAACGTTAAGTTATTACATTGTGATGGCTTCCATTTATAAACATGAGGAGAACCTTTAAGTTAAATTACATTATATGAAAGTTAATTGAATGTTAAGTTTATCATAATTTCGGCACACATAGCTGTTTAAAGTAGGTAAGTGTTACCTACCAAATTGTTGGAAACATGGTTGAGCGCGTGTTCTCTGCGCTGGGCTCCAGGGTAATCTCGGGTTGGGTCATAGGGCTTAGTTTTTGGAACAGTTCCTGTTGAGCGGCCCGACCCGTTCACGCCCGGTGACATAGTTCACTTTCTTGAAAACAAAGATTTAACATTTAATAGATTATGTTAGCATTAAAAGATGCAACTCCAAGTGAAGTCATCATGGCTGTGAATAAGCAAATTAATAAACATATAACTTAGGGCCTACTCATATAGTAGCCTTCTACACAGTAGCAAACCATAAGGTCTAAAAACATTAATAACACGAAAATGAATAGAAAATAAGACAAGGGTCTAATTTCTTTACAAGGGAAAAAAAATGCCAGCCTTTTGTATGACAGGTCCCAAATGTGGCTTGGTCTAACCCTGAATGTAGAAAGCATTCCTGTATGCAGCATGCTCCAACCTAGTAGGCTAGACAGGGGACCTTTAAATTTACAGCACAAGTTAGAGGCACTTAAGGGTCAACTTGACTTACCTTATATGCAGTGGGATCCTAATGAGATATTTTTATAGCAGGCTCTAATAGATCAAAATAACCAAACCCAGTCTTACTTGACTTAACCTTAGAGAGAACACAATAATCATATGTCTAAGCTAAAAGGACACAAAATTGAGTGACATAACCAATGAAATGCAAAAAATAAATAATTATAAATCAAATAAGAAATATTAACACATAAAAATTTAGTGTTATAGACACTAGAAAATAATGGAAGAAGTAAAAATCAATTGTATAAATGTCTACTATTCCTAACCGATAGAATAACTATAAATAAACTGCTTCGGTGGTCACATGGTCTTAGGTATCACTCTCACAATAGACTAGGCTGTCGATGACAGGAGATTGAGGTTCGAATCCCGGTCAGATATACTGAGGGTGGTTCTTCCTAAATGGTTTTCCACTCTCCCTCCACGCAAATGCTGGTACACTTACACTAAATTAACTTTCATCATCCTTACCTCATTAACGTAACTAGTATATATATGCATATAACCTGAACAGGTGCTGAGGTGGTGCTAAAAAACAACTAACTTATAAATACTGTAAAGGCTATTAAAGTAGGTACCAATTAACCTACTATTTGTTTTGAACAAAGCATAAGATATATTATACAGTAGTCATAAAAAATTACTACCCAGATTAACGTTGTATCCTCTCAAGATGTATAAAAATCACCCTCATCAGGTCAATACAAGAACCCAGCAATTGGTCTAGCAATGTCTAGCAATAAGTTGTATTTAACATTTTGCTCACTCCCCTTGCTTAGCAACATAATACTAAGCTACATATATCACATTATTTTAGAACCAAGCTAATCTTAATTACTGTGATTGGCACAAGAAAAGTAAAATAATTGTTCTCCAACCCATATAAACATTCCTTCTTATTAAATCCACAATAATTAAAACATAGGTTATTAAGACTTGTTGCTATTTAAATGTGCAATGCTACATTTTTCCAAGATAACCTGCAATAGGGAACATTTAAATGAAATACGATATTAATATATGGCTAGTATAAAATAACTTTAAATAATGATCAAATAAAAAGTGTATGTGTGGGAAGATGCGAAAATAAAATTGGTGACATATTTAGTTATTGAAACAACATAGCTGCACTTACATATTTTCACTGTATAATAAATCCAGGTTCTACAGCATTTCTAATTTCGTGAACCCGTAATATTAGTAGAATATTATATAGATTTTAAAGAAATTAAATTAATTTTGGTATTTTGAACGCTTATTGACAAAATATTGAACGCTACCTTTAGGCAACATTGAACACTAATTGAAAAACAATCGTTACCATGACAACAGCTTCAAGATGAAGAAGCTTGCAAATTTATTTTCTTCTTTTGTCTTTGGTAGAAACAAATGAAATATCAGTGAGCAAAGATCAATATAAATTTAACTAAGTGGGAATTTGAATTTCAACAAGACTCGTATTTACATAACTACACGTCATTTAGAAAATTATGGCTTAAGTCAAATATTGCGTTTGGTGTTTCATTTATTGCTTTGGAAGTTACTCCATCATGTACTTTAAAAATAATACCTTAATTACTAGACATTTATTCAGATTTTTAAGAAACAAAGTGTATTTTAAAGAAAATTATAGGTTAAATACATCCAAAGTGGGCCCGTTCTTACAACAAATCTTATATAATAACTCAAGAACTTGTTCAATCGGGGTCCTATCAATGTCAAACAGTGAAATGAATAATGTTCCATTCCAAGGATCTTTATTACCGCTATCATATATTCAGCCTGAGTTTTTTCAAAATAAAAAATCTAATTTTTGCATTTTATGGAGCAGCTTGGGATTTATATTAGCGTGTTGCTCGGATAATAACAAAAATAATTTGAATGGTTGGTATTGTATTTGTGAAACCTAAATGGTTTAGAACATTTCCCATATTTTGAGAAACAGCTTTATTACATTTATAGAAACGCTATTAAAGAGCATTATCAATCATATTTAACATATTAAAAGATTATTTTGATTATAAATATTACATTTATTATTTTATAACAATACTGGTAAGGGACTAATACAATAATTACTCTTTACCCTATTGTCTAACCACAAAGTTTCTTAAATGATTCACTGTACAATGGGGCGACTTATCATTTACTATGGCTGTATCCAAATAGTCAAGTACACTTGGTTTGATGCAGACTTGATGAATGTACACTTCTCACCCACTTGAGATCGAAGACTGCAATAGACTATTTGGACGCCAAACTATCCTTAACACACCTTTGAGTCTGCAGTGCTACTTTTTACCAATGAGCTTGAAAACTATTTTAAACTCCATCTATCAGCCCGTTATCACAGATCACATTACTCTAATAGCTTTATCTCTAGCAGACGAAAAAATAAACAATTGCCAGTCAAACACCACCTCACTGGCATGTCAAGGGTGACTAGCTGTCACCCTTGGGCTCAAGGGTGTGTGAGGGCTGCATTGGGACACTTTGGGACTATTCGGATGGATCTACACTTGATCACGTCATTGCTAATGCAACTATCAAGTGAAGGTCAAGGGTCAACAGCGCATGAAGTAGACTATTCGAATACAGCCTATATTACACTAAATCATATTTTATAATTATTAGTGTTTATATTTTCATTTATATGCTATTACATGAAAATGGGAATAGTGTAGTATGAAAAGCGTGAGATTCTTTAATTTTTTTTACTATGGAAAGTTTAATATTTTTTAACATTAATTACGCATGAAACAAAAGCAAATTTCCAATGATAACAAAATAAATAGGCCTTATCTTAAAATGACAGCAAAAGTATTTTAATATGTAATAAAGTGTTTTCGTATGTAATAGTCAACATTTCTACTGTTACAAACTGAATGCAATCGAACAAATCCTTACCTTACAGGCGTCAACAACATCTTTTTTGTGAAATTCTGTGATTCTGAAATATTGCTAAAATACAGTCTTTTAATTTTTAAAACTATCTAAAATTATTTTACAATATTAATTTTGTTAGCTACCTACAGTACCATTGGAAATTTGCTTTCGTTGACATAAGGCAAATTAAGTATTTTATGTAAATTTTGAAAAATCCATGCCACTTATGATCAAAATATTGTCATGTCATGTATTTAAATGTGTTTAATATGATTATGAACACACCTTAGAACTTTTTTTTAATCAGTATTTAAACCCATTTAGCAAAATTAGGTTTTTTTAAAAAATAATAATTTAATTATGGCTCCATTTTGGTGGGAGTGTGGTCTAACGCGTTATTCTCATGTTGGAATAGACGGTAGAAGACTGGGATATCGGGGTTCAATCTCGGTCGGGTGCACCAAGGGTGGTTTTCCCTAAATGGTTTTCCACTCTCCCTCCACACAAATGTGGGTCCACTCCCTCAAATTAAACCTTCCTAATCCCTAACGCATCAAAGCAATTAGTACATAGGCGTATAACCCAAAAGGGTAGTAAGACGCGGTGCTAAAAAAATAATTAATTATGACATACATCTAAACTTCTTTTAATAAGTCTAATAAATACCATACTCCAATTTTTGATCTTGTAAAGATCTTTGTTTGTTGAGGGCGGCTTGCAAGTGTACGGTAATGTAACATTTCCATTTCCAAGATAATAGAATTAAGTTAAGTAGGATAAGTTATAGCGGCCTTCATTATTTCTTTTTTCACAACCCAGGAAGCCAAGAATCGTTCTTGACATAAACAAATCTCCTATTGATATCTATTTATTGCCCTGGCATAAAATAACACAAACATAAAAAAAAACTTTCCATATAAAGGTTCACCCATCTACTGGGCTACATTAGTTTTTTAAGTGAAGGTGTAGCCCTTTTGACACGATTCTTTGGTAAAGAGAAATTGTCTAGGGTTGACTTTATATTGATGGAGCATGCTTGGAGAGCCGCAGGTTTGGGATCGAATCCCATGAGATAAGGGAAGGACACCAACTTGTTGGTAGTCACTCGTTATGGAGGTGCATTAAACAATCCGACTCACAATTTGGTCTCGGGTTTTGGTAGTCAACCCAGATGGGTGTATGACCGACACACCAATTTGATTTTTAGCAATACACGACCTAAAGGCATTAGTATTATCAATATGTTAACCATACTTTTCTCAATAAATCTAAATTAGACTATACAATGCAATAACATTATCATAAAATATTGGTAGGACATGTAACTACCTGACACCCGAATATAAGACAGTAACATCTACAAATGACTAACACACGTGTATTGAGAACAATCTAGGCATATGTTGAGCCGGTCAGAATACGAACAAGGGGCATCTTTTGAAAAAATGTTGTGGCCGATTACACAGTAACAAAGCTGAGAAAAACATAGCCTGGAGTCAAATCAAAGGTGTGTTTATTTGAAATCTACTTTGCTGCAAATAAACACAGCTTCTATTCCTCTTCATCTTCTGTTTCACTCTGCATCATTCTGGCATATATATGCCATATTGTTGAATGTTGATTTTTAATCCAGTTAAACCCGCAGACAATATTTAAACTCTGTAATTAATTATAGTTATCTCACCCGCTTTAGTGGCCAAATGGTCTAGGCATCACTCTCGTGTTAGACCGGCCTGCTGATGACGAGGAGATCGGGGTCGAATCTTGATCAGGTCTAAAGAGGATGGTTTTTCCTGAAGGGTTTCCTACTCTCCTTCCATGCAAATGAGGGTAGATTATCTCTAAAATGGTTCCTCCCTCATCCCTACCACATTTGAGTAATTATCATATATGCACATAACCTGAACAGGTAGTAAGACCCAGTGATAAAAAAATGCATAACTTATATACAGAATAATTCAAAAGATTAGGTCAAAACTTAAGACACATAAGGATTCAGGTAAAACAACTTTTGAATAGGAACCCATGTCCTTCAATGTCATCCTGAGTCAGGCAAGGCTATTGAAGGTGGGGAAGTCTGATACCATGCCACTGACATAAGCATACATTCAGAAATTCCCGCATGTTGAAAGAAAAATGGGCTGGCAGTCTTTCCTGTTACACCCACATTTTCTGATGGTGCGATAAGTGACACATCTTGTAACAGCTTCGGCACAATTTCTTCCAAAAAGATTCTGTAAATATGTACTTTCAAATGTGTTGGCAGAAGGTAAGGTCCGATCACACTATCGCCGATGATACCTGCCCATACATTCACACCAAACCTTTCTTAGTGGTTGTGGACAACATTAACATGGGGGGTTCTGTTCAGCCCAAACATAGCTCTTAGGGCAATTGAAGAAGTTATTGCTTATGAACAATGCCTCATCTGTGAACAGTAGTCTACTAAAAAAAGATGGGGCTCCTTCAAACAATGCTGCAAAATCCAATGTTGGCATCTGCGGATAGGGATAAAAGTTAGGCCCTGTTGGGTGATTCAAGATTAAGCTAGTAGGAGAATAGCAAAATATGCTTATCTCATCGATATGGTATCAAACTTTCCCACCTTCATTAGCCTCACCTGATTCAAGATGACTTCACAGGACATGGATTCCTATTAGAAAGTTGTTCTACCTGAGTCTCTCTGTATGCTCCATGTGTTTTGACCTATGTAATGTTTGAATCACCATATCACCATACCACTTTGATAATAAATAATAATAATAATAATGTTTTGAAGTGTTCGTTGAATGATCATGATACAAACACTGGCAATCTCATGTTTTACACCTTTATTTCTTTATTTTTCAGAGAAGAGACTATTTCGTGCAGCAAAGTTTGGCAATGTTCAAGAAATTCAAAGGTAAATTAGTGTAGGGGCTTGTTTGAATAGGATTAATCATATAGGAGGAATCATATATATGTTAAAGCGCTTTGTTTAAATATAACTTTGGTATAAGCGCTTACGTACCTCTGACTTAGAGTAAACATTTACTGGTATTCTAACTGAAGTGATCTACTGAGATTCAAGCAAGAGTAACCTCCTTCCAACCTTCTTCTTTTTTTGGTCGCTTGCCATCTCTCTGCATCCTTGATCCTACTTTGTTCTTTTGATCTCACCTCTTTGGTTCTTGGGCTACCCTGNACCTTCTTCTTTTTTTGGTCGCTTGCCATCTCTCTGCATCCTTGATCCTACTTTGTTCTTTTGCTCTCACCTCTTTGGTTCTTGGGCTACCCTGAGTCCATGGATATTTCTTTTTTTTGGGGTGGGGGGGGGGAGGGGAGGGGATCTTACCTCATTATTATAAGTACAATACCAACCATATTGGGAACGGTATTTTATTTGTAGGTTTGAAATATATTTACAATAAGTATACTTTTAACTAGTCTCACATTGTTGATGATAATGTGTTGCAATGGTTCCAAGTACCATTTAATTTTGATGGAATTATGAATAGAAGACAAGGCCATAAGAATGCCCAAAATGACGACCTCAGTTGCACCCAAGTCTGTGGAGAAAGTTAGACTAAAACTGACTCAGCGATCAGTTATGATACAATTCTGGCAACAACTGACTATGGCAAGTCAAGATTCAAATATACCTGCTTTGGTGGCTGCATAGTCTAAGGTGTCACTCTTGTATTAGACTAGACTGCTGATGATAGGGATATAGAAGTTCGAATCCTCCACTCTACACATGAATGTGAGTAAAGTTCCTCTAAATTCAACCATCCTCAACCATAACTTATTAGCATAATTGGTACATATGTGTATAAACTAAACAGGTATTTAGACGCGGTGCTAAAAAAAAATTCAAATAAACAAGATCAAACAAGTCTCTCTCTTTTTAGTTCAGCCACAGCCAGTGTGTAAACTAAATACACCCTTGGATGTGCTCGTGA
The DNA here is from genome assembly GCA_902151455.1 of Timema bartmani. Taxonomy (NCBI): domain Eukaryota; kingdom Metazoa; phylum Arthropoda; class Insecta; order Phasmatodea; family Timematidae; genus Timema; species Timema bartmani. The sequence continues at coordinate 323,841 of CABFWB010000344.1, read as the reverse complement.
ACTCTGCCTTGAGGAAGGGAGGGGGGAGTAGTGGAACTGCTAATGTCACCAAAAACCATGTACACTTTCAAAGATAGTAAATCTAATGCTAAATAAAAAGTGTATTTTCTATGTTTCTCTAATATTAGGCCTACCTTATAAGCTTTGCAAATATACTGCAACTTGGGGAAGGTGGAAATTGATTAGGAGATGGTAATGACGATAGTGTCTTGAACACCCGACAGAAAATTTATAATTTTAACTAGACTTTATAAACTCACCCCTTCTATTGTATATATCTTATTTGTTCACAGGAAATTGATGGATGATTAAACAAGTTACAGATTCCTGTGTAACATTTAGGAATGTATATGTTTGATTTAAATACATTGCCAAATGAAAGTAGAGAGTTTAAAAACAAACACTATAGTATTGTAAAATATTTTCCCTATTTACCATCCTCTTTGAAACAACCCTTTAAATAATTTGACACATTAATATTTGAAATAATTTGATGTAAAATCTTCTCAAAAGAATGGCCTTAGAAATGGTTGCTAAATAAAAAAAAAGGATTTGGATAATTATTCAATGGTTAATTTGAAAAATTGGATATTTAGAACTCACCATGATTCTTCATGAAATTTCTCTTTAAATCAATGGTAAAAAATAATATTTAATTTGAATCTTTGACAGAAATATTTGGATTATTCGAAGCCTTTAGATTGTTAATTCTTTTGAGTTTATGCTCATTTCAAACCTAGCTTAACGATCTTTACTAAACCACCCCATATGCCGAGAATGCCAAATAAAGTTGGAGTTAGCCCATTGACATATAGTAAATGAGAAGGTGGGGAATTATGCACTGGGAATGAGCGGGTTTCCTAATATAGGAGTTGTGTTGGCTTGACTTTCATAAATTCGGATTTAAGTCTGAAAATTCATATGCTAATTTTTTATTTTTATTTATATATTTTGTGTTTTAATTTATCTTTTTTTTATGTATGTTTGTATGTATTTATTATGTATGTGTATTTTATATAGCATATATAAAATGTGTGAGATTATAATATGTATAGAATTTTTTTTATTGATTTATTTTATAACAGCTGCCTAGATACTCATTAAAATGGTTAAACTAATCTGAATTTTTAATATTTAAACATTTTTTAGATATCCATTGGACTTCGAATTAAAAAGGCATATAATTTTTTTTCCCCAAACTAAACTCTGAAAAGTTGGATGCTAACCAAAGATACCTGCAATAAAAGGCTGCTTTGTATGTTTTGTTTTATACTTGACTCTGAAGGGTTCGATGTAAATCAGAGAGTCCCTCTTTAGAGGGCTTTTATAATAACCGGTATTGCATTGTTTCAGACTTCACTCTGAAGGGTTTGATGTAAATCAGAGACACCCTCTAGGTTGGACAGCTCTTCATGTGGCCGCTATAAATGGCAAGGTAGAAGCTTTGAAAACGTTGATCGAGGCTGGAGCTAATGTTGACTTGGGGGATGACTTTATCAATGTATACAGAACTTCCATAGAAAAGGGACTTCACTCCATCGATGGTAATAAATAACAAAAATATATTTCACATTTTGGTTTGTTATACTATAAAGTGTTACGGTCAAATGTTATTGTAAGGGAATTTTTGTTTTAATCTAATGTTATGGCACACTATAGTTCAATAAATATATTCGTGTGAGTACATATTATATATTACTAAGCAATATTTTTGATGGGAAATACCGATATATTAAAAATCTTAAAACTGTTAACAAAATTGATCTAATACAATAACAAAATAATTAAAATTGATTGGTTATTGTAATGATCATTAGGTCATCAATCTTTCGATTGATTTGCTGCAGCTCTCTACTTTGCCTCTTTTGGGCCAAATTTTTTACAACTTTGTACGTTATTCTGCCAAAATCATTCACTATCTGATTCATGTTAGTGAACTATCTAAAGTATATGAAGTAAACAATTATAATTACCAAATATTTAAGATAAAAGGGCTAAGATATTGTTGTTGTTTCTCTTGCATGTTTGTGTAGTGCTTGTAAAACGTGAAGATGAGTTCAGCGATCGTTTGAACAACCGTGCCACTTTCCAAGGTTTTACAGCCCTGCACTATGCAGTATTGGCTGATCACATTGAGGTCGTAAAAGTCCTACTTGAAAAAGGGGCAGATCCGTCACTAGAAAATGAAGCGGGGCACAGGCCAATAGAATATGCTCGCAGTGAGGAAATGAAACAACTGCTTCTCTCTCCTACCGCTAAGGTACTTGTTTGCCCTCGTTGAAACTAAGAAAGATTAGATTTAGATAATGTATTAGACTTTTTTCTTAAATTTAACTAACTATATATTCAAACAAAGGAAAATTGGCTCCAAACGGCTATATCAATGCCTACACACTACCAGAAAACTGTAGGCCTCAAAGTTCACAACTAAAACACAACAAAGCACATAATTATGTAATTTTTGGGGGTACATCAAAACACAGACTGGACTATGTTTCTGAAGAAAGGGACTGATGTACACAGAAAATTACACAAATTTTATTATGTTACAGCTTTATTGAGATATAACTGTCCTGCGATTGGGAGCCAATTACAACTTTCTTGAATTTTGTGAGATAATTGATATTTATAGCCCCGTGATCGAGCGCCAATTATGATACGGAATTATTACTATGCCCCACGTTTGCTCGGGGTGCCGGTTAAAGTGATACCGTCTAATCAGCTCATAATTTCCCCGTGATCGAGCACTAATTAAAGCGGTACGGAATTATTATGTGAGAGAACTTAATTAAATAAATAAAACCTTTAATATTGCACACGATTTATTTAGATCATGTCACTGGTTTATTACAACGTTCTGTAGATTTATACTACCGCCACTGTGTAGATTTATGTGACTACTTCATATATTCATAAACGCACAAGCAGCTTATATATGACCTACCCCTTGCCCCTTGGACCTCTCGTGGCCAGTGTCAAAACCAACAAATCAAAAGTGTCCTGGCAACAGGTGTCATGAAGGCTAGCTTCCTATTGGGTTTAGGGATCTAACGTCTCTTGCTTGTTTGGTAAATACTACGGAGTTAAATTTTGAAATAAAAAATAAGTTTTAATGGTGCAATCCTGCATTGTTTCTGAAAAGCGCGTGTTTCTCCATGTATGAAGTCTTAAAAGGATAATTTACATACAATTTATTGAAGAAAAATACCTTCATTCATGACTTTTTAAATATATGAGAGGGGTCCGAATCAGTATCGCTACAATACCCCCCATTTGCTTGTATCTTAAAGAATTTAATGAATTTTGATAAAAGCAAATCCTGTACTGTGAAAGAACTACGTCATATTTGACATTTGATATTCTTAAAGCTAAACATGAATAAATTGTAAAGTGTAAGTTACATAAATTGTATGTGTGTATAAACATTGATTTAAAATTACTTGTATAACAATACAATAGTTATAATATATTGTTTACATGTTTTCACAATTGATTGATTTTATTTTTAATGTTCAATATTTTTGATCACCAAACGAAATGAGAGAATTTTCTGTTCTATTATTTATTTAGTATTTCTTTTTATTTGCCTTATTATTTTTATCATACTGAAAAATTGTCGCACTGTTCGTTGCACTGTTCTTGAAATGGTGATAGTATAAAACATTTAATGAAATTATAAATTGCTTTGGTTGAATAATTAACTTTGTATTTGAGCTTAAGTAAAATTAGGTTAAGTTTAAATTTAATAAATCCAAATATAATTTAATGTAGGCTGTAAAAGCTTGAAAATAAAAAAAATTATGGCTGAAGTACCTTAAATATAAATTAAATTTTGAAATGCTATAATAAAATATAATGTTAAAATTACTTTCATAAAATGTTTAATTCAATTATCGATAAACTAATTATTTCTATTAAAATTCAAATCTTTATGTGGGTTGTGTTAATTATCCAATCAATCACTGTTTACCGAATTCATTACAATAAACTTTCCGTACAACATAAATTTACTTATTTAAACATAAATTTACTTATTTAAACTGTCCTTAATATATATTTATCTTACATATTCTTAATTTTTAACTTAAATTAATTTGAAAAAACGGGGTCACGTTTTCTCACAATTTTTATTTAATTTTTTTATTTGATTTGATTGATTTTTATTTATTAATGTGACCTCAATTATTTTATTATCATAGAACTATTAATGACTTGCCATTGAGCAAGGCATATTACATTATTATATATTCAATCCTTATATTAACATTTGATTATTATAATGTTTAGTTGTTTTCTTGTGAAAGGGTGCTGGATCTTCACCCAAGGTCAAACTGCCCCTCCACTTTATTTACCTTCGCTAGTGACACAGCTGCTCAGGTTCAGGGTCAACCTGCCCTCTAACTTTCACTCTCTTTATCTTTCTACTATTATGTCCAAAAATGTTTTCAAAACTCAATCGGTCTATAAATAGTGGTGTGTGAAGGTCAATTTTTCACTTTGAAGCGAAGTTGAATCAAAGTTAGAATATTTAAAACATAACTATAAAACCTATATTGCATACTCAATAAACATATTTTGCCCTAAGCTGATACATTAAGATAATATCATGACATGTAATTTAATTATTTTAAATGTTTGTCAGTTAAATATTAATTTTGTATGTACACAAATGACAGAACTGGAACATAAATTTATCTTCTCATTTTAATTAATTTTTATTTCTATTCAAAGATTTATAACTATCAGAGTCAGGCTTTCACTTTTTGAACTAAGTCAAAGCTGGTGAATATTCAAAAATGAAGTCTAAGATTTGAAGCTTTGCACATTCCTAACTTTAAGTTTATTTTGTAAATTAGTATGGTGAAATGCTGCGTCAGAGGAAAGCTGAGGAGCGAAGGAGGTTTCCCTTGGAACAAAGGCTGAAACAACACATTGTTGGGCAAGAAGGTGCAATCTCCATTGTCGCTTCAGGTAGGTCATATTTAGTGGTACAGTTCTTAATTAATACTTATGAATATACTTGAAACATGCCAGAATTCTTAGTGAATAGGGTTTCCTGGTGATAACTCATCTCCTGGATAGGAATTTAAGTATATAATAAAAGGGTTAGAGAGCCTCAAATCCATGGAAACACCCTTTACATTTAAATAAAAGCCAGATACCCTCAGATCCAAGGAAACACCCTTTACCTTTAAGTAAAAAGCCCAAGATCCTCAAATCCATGGAAACACCTTTTACTTATAAGTAAAAAAGCTCAAAATTCATGGAAATACCCTTTACCTATAAGTGAGAGGGCCAAAGATCCTCATATATGGAAACACCCGTTACCATTAAGTAGAAGAGCCAAAGGTCCTCAGATCCATAAACACCTATTACCTTTAAGTAAAAGGGCCAGAAATCCTCAGATCTATGGAAACACCCTTTACCTCTAAGTAAAAGAGCCTCAGATCCATGGAAACAACCGTTGCCTTTAAATGAAACTAGCTAGAGATCCTTAGATTCATGGCACACCCTTTAATGTTAGTTAAAAGGACTTAATATATTTCTTCCCCCGGATTTAGCACGGTGCTAGAATGCATGATTCGGACCTGAAAGGACATGTTTTGAAACCTGGTCAAATGCATTTGGTTTATTTCTTCTCATCTCCTCTTCATGCAAATAACTGACATTTTCTCTCATTTGTCCACATCATCCTTTTACGTTTAGGCTAAGACTTTAAATTATTCCATTAATTTAACTGGAGTATATAAGCACATTATTTACAATCTAACACAACTCTTGAACATATGCAACACTTAGTCCCTTGACCATTCATTAAGCACTGTGAAAGGCTAAGCCCCAATTTCACTACCAATAATTTTTCTGCTCATGCCAGAAATCAAATCCAAAATCGAAACCCTTAGCTCAGTAGACCAAAGCACTACCAATTGAGTTAAGAAATCAGACTTTAAAAAAATTACTGTGTCAAGAATAGTTGGGTCAATGCCACCATTTTATAAATCTGAATCTAGAACCCACTATTTTATGAATCCGAGTCTCAAATCTAAATATTTATTTTTAAAAAAAAATTGAGCCTCAGGTGAAATAGAAATGGTATAGAATAGTAAAAAATAGAATTAGTAACTTAATGTTAACATTCTTTCTTATGAGCCATTCACTATAACATTCATAATTTCAGTTAAGTGTTAAATTACTGGTCTGGGATCTAGTTGTTGATTTGGTCATATAATCATGTTGGGGATGACCCACCAATAAATAATCGGTATTAGAGCCTTAAAATAAAATTTTGCTTGAAATAAAAATTTTTTTTAAGGGTTTAAGTCCCAAATTCTATATTTTCTCAAATCCTAGAATCTTAAATAGCCTTAAGGATTCAGGGGATTTGAAGCCTCCATTCCCATTGTTAAGTATAATAGACAATAAACTATCATTTGTCAATAAAGCTCAAATAATGGATTTGGATGGAAACTCTATGGTAAGTGAAATGTAAATGTGAATTTTTTTTTAGCTATTCGCCGTAAAGAAAATGGCTGGTCAGATGATGAACATCCTTTAGTCTTCCTTTTTTTGGGATCTTCTGGCATAGGAAAAACTGAGCTAGCCAAACAGTTAGCAGCGTACATTCACAAGGGGAAACCCAATGGGTTCATTCGTTTGGACATGTCTGAGTACCAGGAAAAGCACGAGGTAAAATATATCTAGCAACAAAGCGGGTTGGCAAAATGAGTTTTTTGCATTAATAAAGTGTAACTTTTAATATCGTAACTCCCCTACTTTCCCAAATTTTGTTGATATAAATATTATTTTCAAAAAAATGATATTGTATGTATTTAAAAATAAACCAGGCTTCTATCACTCAATAATTTAATAAAGAGCAGTAATTATATTTTAGTTGAGCAATCAAACCAATTGATAAAGACATTATTAAAATATAAATAAATTTAAACTAGTATCTAGTGGGGTGAAATGATTTAAAAATTGGCCTGGAAATGGTTTTTTTTGTGCTGAGTGACTCAGTCAGACCTGTACCTGCACAATGTAATAAACTAATAATACACTTAAGTAGTAACAGGCAACATTGTTTGCACTTTTTCTCAATCGGCTAGTGAGCTACTTAGAGAAAATATTTTAAGATTTTGAAAGACACGAGAGTCTACAAGAATGTCCACATGTTCAAGAGCAGTTTGACAATATGAAGTTTGTACTATTTAAAAACAATAATAATGTCACTTTATTATAATGGTGACATATAAAGGGAGAGCAAGAGTATTTTATTAATTGATTACTTAAATATTAATACAAGATATATTAATACAAACATCTTAAAAAAATAAAAATAGAATATTAAAATAATCAAATTTACAAATTGGCACTATAGATTAATATTTTACTAGAGACAACAAGAAATCTGGTGCGATTTGCCTCTTTGAAGTGTTCAGTTGGCAACACTGGGAAGGACCTTCAGGAGATGGATGATCTGTGACGAACGTGAATCGTATGATTCAGAACATTACACTCTTAGTGTTTACATAAATAAATAAAACAAAACTAAAGTCGTTACATTGAGGTAGTAAAAAAATAAAGTAAAGAAATAAAAAATACATAAAAATAAATGTCAGCTTACATAGCCACAGTACAACAAATGAATAGTAGTAATTTTTATATAAATCCATTAAAAAAAAGGAATGAATCTTGTATACTAAAGATAGTCGTAATACCTATAACAGGCCAGCACTGAAAAATAAATAAGACAAGAAATATAGTTTAATAGGTAAAACAATAAATAGCCTCTAGCTAAACAACAATTTAAATAGTAAATGAAGATATAAAGTTGATACAGTGAGGTATAGTTGTTAAAATAATTAAATATGAACATTATTTGTGGTATAAAATGAATCAAAAATAGAAGTATTTAAAAACTATTTTATTGACGAACACAATAATATAATTTAGGTTCTTAATCGTAAGGAAGTTATTTAAATAGTAATAAGAATAATAACAAACATTTATTTAAATGGCAAAGTTAAGTATACATGCACTACAAATATTTCAAGAGATCAAAAATCAAACTTCAAACATACTCATAAACATGGCCAACACTATAAATAAAAAATATAAAAACAATAAAAGATACATAATTCACATTGAAGAACACTAGCAATAAAAAATATATTTTTTATTTTATGTCATGTACAGTAATTAATACATACATTGTAATATGACTATTGGGATAACCTTCTTTGAGGTGTCGTGAGAAAGTAAAAATTAATCTCATATATTCAAAATTTAAAAAAAATCTTGACAATTCCGATGACATTACTCTCCTTTTTTTACATTGGAAAAATACATGCAAACCTCACATTTTTACAAATAACATCTAGACAAGTAGAGAGAAGTGTAATCAATAAGTCTTCCATCACCAGACACGCAATACAACACTGAAAGAGCCTTCCACAACAAGCTCAAAACTTTCCAAACCAATAAAGCTGCCGAGCTAAATCTTTATTTTCTGTTAAACGGAAATTCAAGTACTTGTAAACCCCCTAGTGTTTCACATACTATTAAGTTATAAAAGACAAATGAGATGTGTTTTGAGTAATTTAGTTCTAGGCCATATATAAGATTTTGCACTTATTTGGTGATTGTATCCTTTAGTTATTTAGCTAAAGGAAAATAAAATGTGTTTTGCCAATTGCACAGGTTTCTATAAATTTATCTTACCAAATGCATAAAATTGTGATTTCAAGTTGAGGACTTCAGATTTAGACTCAATTCTTGTGAATCTCAAATATTTCAAATATTTTAGAGTTAATAAACCCTGAAATTCACACATCAATAAGATTAGGTTTTTACTTATATCTAAGAAAGATTTCCAAAATATCATTGATTTTATTTTTCAGGTTGCTAAACTGATCGGCGCACCCCCTGGCTATGTCGGCTATGATAATGGTGGCCAGCTAACCAAAGAGCTGAAGAAGTGCTCCAATGCTGTAGTTTTGTTTGATGAGGTGGATAAAGCTCATCCAGATGTGCTCACAGTTCTGCTTCAACTGTTTGATGAGGTTGAGTAATTTGTCTAGCTAGAATATCATAGGAAACGTACATTTGTGTTGAGAGAGATTGAGTGATTTTCAAACTAAAAAAAGTAAAGCTTAAGATGTTAAAAACAGATGTTAACATAGGAAAAATGCAGTTTAACTTTCCAGCCATTTTAAGTTCCATTTATGTGAGGGTTGAGATATATTTACAAACAAGAGATTATTTGCCCAAACAATGAAATATTATCTAAAACATGTTTATATTAAAAATAACAAAGGTTAACACGTGATATTTTTTATAGCACATTTCATTTGGTATGTTAAAAAAAAACATATAACTACAAAATATTAAAGAGATAAACTTTACTAAGGGCCAACCTTACAATGTCTCGTCAAAAGTCCTCCTAACTTAACTGTTTTGTAAAGTATAGCTGTTGGTTAACTTTGGTGTTGTGTTTTACAAAACTATTCTTATGTGCTTGTCAAAACTTTCTAGGATCGCTAAATTTGTTTCAAAGCTTTTGACTGGCTTAATTTGACCATATAGAATGTAATAAAATCATTACAACGTCAAAGGGACTGTTATGAAAAGAAATCAATCCAAGCAACTCCACTTTATCACGTTTGTGTAAGGTTATCTATAACAATCGCCTTGAAAACAATATGTTGTAAATGTGAACATTATGTTTGCTAACCTGAAGGTAGACTTCACGTTAACTTTACAAGCACTTTGACATGGACATTAGCGCTAACCAAACATTGTGAAATTATTATTATTATAATTATCAGCGTCTTACTACCCATTCAAGTTATATGCACTTACGCTAGGGTGACTGTGAGATGAAATGGAGCACCTACAGTTTAACGTGTGATCCGAACCACGGTGGAGGCCTGGCATTCCACACATTGTGAAATTAAAAGTAGTGGTTGTTATCACTTAACCTTATGTTAAGCCCTAACGAATAGAATAACCTAACATTGTAAGATTGGCCATACATTTTTCATAAAATTAACTTGCTCATTTTTTATTTTGAAAGAATTTTGCAATCACAGATAATAGAAGCCTACATCTTTATTTGAGAGTAAGTTATTTTAAAAAGAATACCCTGTCTCTGTGCTAGGGTCGGCTTACTGATGGCAAAGGAAAGACGATTCAATGTAAAGACGCCATCTTTGTGATGACATCTAATTTGGCTAGTGATGAGATTGCAGAACATGCTCTGCAGTTGCGAAAGGAGGCTGAAGAAATCACCACTCAACGGCTTGAAGGCAAATTAGGTATGAGGAACAACTCAGAACTAGGTAAAATACAACAATTAATAAATTATGTTATTGTATAGTTGTTATTTTCACTTTACCCAAAATTGAAATTTTTTATTATTTTATCATCTTTTCAAAATTTATCATTTCAGACATAGACACAAATTTCTTTTATTTTCAGTTTTTAAGAGTTGAGCTTTCCTGTACCTTCTTCCAAATATAATAATCCTATCTATGTTATGGTGGGTGCTTATAGTTTAGTGCTTGAATAAAACAACAACAATGAAGCACTCTAGACACGTCAGTGGATTGGTGCTCTGAGAATTTCTTTCCTATATAGTGTCCTTCCTTCACCTCTTAGTCCTCACACTCACTTGTTTCTAAACTACAATATTCTAGCTTGATCACCTCTCATACAAAATCTTCTCAACAGTGCTCCAAGGATCACATTCAAATTCCACCCGTATTCAAATTCCACCCGCCCTGTCCCCCCCCCACTAATCTACACAACATTCTGAGTCACCCGAAATTGCCTGACCCAGCCACCATTAACAACAAACCACATCAGACCAAAGGTGCCTACCCATGCAACAAACTGAGATGCTGTACCTGTAAGATTCCCCACAGGAACATTCCTACAGCGAATGAATGGTCATTGTTTTGGTACAAACCACCATAACTCTGATAAACCAGTAACATTTCATGAACAAACATAATTTCAGATTTTGACTCATGATCTAGTACCAAAGTTATATGAGCCCTCCCTAACAGTTGCAATGCTTTCAAAACTTTTCTGGTGGGCACATTTTCACCAATTTTTAGCAAAATACCGCCTGGTCTCAACCTGAGAAAACCATCTCTTTCTCCATACTTTTCTTCCAAGCAGACCTACTCACTCGCACCACTAACTTTAAACTATATATATGTAGATATATATCCAGACATCTGCTGAATTCGAGCAACATTGATCAACCTCTGGTCATAGTACATGCAATGTTTTACTATCTTCTGCTGAATAAGGGGTTTGATGTGCCTACATTTTTCTAGTTACGTGTGTACGCCTTGCCCTTCTCTCCATTCATTGATAATAATAGTTTGTACCTTTGTATTTAATATTATAAATTCTACTCAGTATTATATTTTTAAAAATTAGATGATCCCTAACTATTAGTTTCTTATGTTTTCAGATGATGTTGAACTCTCAGAAAAGATTGCAATTTCACGGCAGTTCAAGGACAAGGTTGTTCAACCTATTTTGAAACGTCATTTCCGCAGAGATGAATTCTTGGGAAGGATTAACGAAATTGTATATTTTTTACCCTTTTCACGCTCTGAATTGCTGAAACTAGTGTCTAAGGAGTTAGATTTTTGGGCAAAAAAAGTGAGATTTCATCATATCTTTCACTTTTGTATTTATTCTTTTGAAGTGAAATGTATTTTTTATTAAACTAATTATAAGAAAGGGGATTATTAATCACTTGATGAACTCTTTCTAAACAATGCTAGGCTTATTTCTAAGTTTTTACTTTTCATTAATGTAGGGAAGAGATTGTATTACCACATAGCCTCTGGTACATACCCTTACACATAGCAATAATCCTAGAAAACATAAAAACCTTAGCCAAAGAGCATTATAATTACCATATAATATGGCTATATTTTAAAACTCTTTTAATATCATTGAAACTCTCCCACCCTTTACTTAGTTTTATGTGATAGTCTGTATTTTATCACATCTGAAATCTAAATAAAACCACTTGTATCTAGTGGTGGTGGTAGTATGGTTCATTTTCTTCTCTCGTTCCTTCCTCTGCCCATCTGCACATTTCACAGGCAACATTCAGACAGGTAGATAGAAGATTTACTCATTCACTCATTACTAACTCATTTATTACCAGACATACATACTATGCAGCACAGATAGTCTTATACAATAAGCTTGACATTGTTAAGCCTATAAAACTGTTGAACCCAAACTCAAAGCTTCTAATAAAGGTTCAGGTTTGAGCTCAAAATTTTATTACTTGCAAATTCCTATTGAAAACTAATGATTATGACATAAAACCACCCTTATTGGAGGTAGGAACACTAAATATGAGAGATATGGAAGTTGGCATTTTTCACTCGGTCACAATTGAATTGAAACATTCCAAGTTTTATTCAGATTTAAATAATTTACAACAATTTTTGTAAATTTGTTTTACATATATTTCAAGTTAGATTTTTACTGGCGGCATTGTAAGGTGTGAACTGTGTTCTTTATTTTATTGTAAAAACCATGTTGTGTTCTTTCTCTTTCATATGTTTCTATCCATCTTTCCTGTTCCTTCTTTAAACAACAAACAAATTATTCCAAAAAGAAAAAAGAGGCTGAGATAAGTTGAATTTCTGTGATAGATTCATGCATAAACCAGAAACACATTTTTAAGAATGATATTTTTTTTCTCAATAAATTGTCATACAAATATAATTTTTTTGTTTTTTCTATATTTAAAATAGCTGTACAAGCTATAATTTACTTTTAATTAAATGAAACAAAATGTATTAAAAATTATAAATTGAATTATATTAATTAAACTCAAAAATTTCAAAACTCATAATTTTTTTTTAGTTTGGAAAAATGTTTGAAACGAGTTCAAACATCTATTAAAAATAGATTCAAAACTTGGATTTTTTAGTATTTAGCCCCTCCCCTTTTTCCAACTAAGCATACGCCCAATCAATTAGAGCTATTAATGTGGTTGTTGTATGACAAAGTGGTTATTGAATAAAACGATTCTATTTCATAATTTTCAGGCTAAAGAAACACACAACATTGAACTGAAGTGGGATCATTCTGTCGAGTCTATTCTAACCGATGGCTATGATGTGCATTATGGTGCACGCTCAATCAAGTATGAGGTGGAGCGTCGTGTGGTGAATCAGTTAGCCGCAGCTCATGAACGTGGCGCTATCGGGAATGGGAGTACAGTGTGGCTGGTGGCTCATTGGCCAGCCACAGAGACTGAAGTACCCATTATAAAGCTTCGAGTGAAAGCACAGGGTGTGAAGGAGTTTATTGACATTGATGAAGAGGAACCTCTAATTAAAAAAATCAACTTGAACTTTTTTTAAACTATTTTACTTGCAAAAATAATACATGTGTGACAGAAAATATAGATCAAGTAACTTGTCTAATAGGACCATCATTGTTGAAAGTGAATATTGTGAACTTTTATTTTACCAATAAATACTACCTACATCCAATAGGCTTGTTATATTAACAGCTTCGATTTACATTTCTTTGGATTTTTCATACAAATTTTCATTTAGACTTAATTCATAATTTAAGTTCATATAAAATTATGAACAAATTAAAATATTCAATTTTGAAGGTTTTTGTGAAAACTCATTGGATTAAAGAGTTTTTGGTTGAATATTCCTCACATAATAATTAATAGCCAAACAATTTAACATTTAGTTTGAGCTTTATCAGATAATTTCAACTCAAAATAGTGTAAATTCAATAGTTAAAAAATTAAATTTAAACTTATGTTTGATTTTTATTTTAGTTTATTAATAATTAGTTAATTATATATTAGAACTAGTTTAATTATTTTGTAGTGTATGACCCTATCTGACACCTTAGCTCAGTCGATAGTTTGTCTATCTACTGAGCTAATGGTCCAGGATTCGATTCCCGGCATGGCAGAAAAATTTATCATTGATGAAATGTGGGTTTACCCTTTCACAGTGATGAATTGACGGCCGGGAACTGGATGCTGTGCCTGTCCTAGTCTTAAGATAGATAAGGCTAATGAAGCTACAACAGGAATAGCAAGCCGGTAGTGGAATATATATGGCTTAAAAACACCCAGGCCACGGGTTGTAAACAATAATGGATGTAAAAAGTTTGCACTGGAGTGGCCCCAGCTATCTGTCAAAAGTCCATCAATCGCGTAATCGCTGGTCTTATAGCCAAGAGAAGACTGAATGAAAGAGTAATTTATCCAATTAAAATTGGATCTAACACAAGTGAAACTTGCGACACCAGTACCTTTGTTACCCGCAGACTGCCACTTACCCACATGACAATGTTGGCACAATATGAGTAGTTTGCGTAAAATAATTTATAATTTCCAATATACAAATTATTTGTTCCTCTAATGTCTACTGGTGTGCCGAATTATAATTTTTGTAACTATAAATATTACAGGAAGATGAAAACAATAATCATGAATTTCACATAGGCTACATAAAACTCCCATATAATATCTCAATTTCTCACCAAATAGAAAGTTTTATCATATCTCAGATAGACAATTTGAAAATAACATACAACTTATTAATTCAAGATTTATAATTGTAGTGATACATTTCTTAATGATAGTATCCCAATTAGAGATGGCATGATACCTGTTTTTTTTTTAAATTCTAATTCTCAATTTCAACCTCGATTTTTCAATTTTAAATTTTGATTCTTGGTCATTTCCTATTTCACTATTTTTCCAAGCATCCAAACTCATATAAAACATACTTATTCGACTTCATAGCATTGCAAAAAAACTAAAAAAGCAATTAGTTTTAACAAAGAAAAAGATCAATTTTACCAAGTATTAATTCCTGTATTATTTGGCTTTAAAGGTTTTAATGCATGTTTATATTATATATCTATCATCTTTTTAATTAAGCTTTTTCTTCACCAAAAATAAAATTAATACAGTGACCCCATTGTTAACCTATTTTATAAATTTATAGCATCTAAATTATACCTAATCTACAATAGGGCCTTTTGTATGTTTTTTTAAAAAATATTTTGAAACTTTGTAAATGATGCAGATTAAACTGAAAACATTAATACTTGGTCTGGAAAACTTGGGGAATGATCAACCCTTCTATGGCAGAGTATTTTAACTCCAAAACAAACACATGTTCCATCATAATTTTCATAGTTTTATTATGTTATAAACAGTGATTGTGATACAAGACGTTAATATAATGGTTTATGCAATATATCTATGTATGATAGCACACCAGATTGCACAATATAATAACACAACATATCCCCATCATCAGCTCTGAATATTATACCAAACACATTTCAACAACAGATTGGCTATAGCACTTAATTAAATCACACTTTAAATTCTCTTTAAATGAATTATTAGACTTTTGTATTACTTAAGCTTTCTTAAAGCCATTGATGTTTTATAATCACATTTATCACATTATCCATAATTTGTACCAACAACATTTTAAAACAATTTGTTTGAAAATATATTATGTATATTTATTTTCTCAAATGTCTGTCACGACATCCTGGTAGATCAACAGTTATTAGTGCTGTTTGTTATGGTACAAGATCTAATGAGATCAATGCAAGCCTTACTTAACAGAATGTTTATCTGTCAAACACTCACACTTGCTATATTACCTAACAAAGAGTAGGGACCAATATTTGTTTAACGTGTTTTTTTCTGACAGCACACATTTTTAATAGAAGAGCTAATAACTATACTTGAAAATATAGCATTTATATTCCATTTTTAAAAGTATATATTGGATACTCCACGCTCCAAATTGTGAAAATACAGCAACATAGTTATCATTATTTAAATTTTTAAGATACAATTGTAGCTACCAGCTTAATTTTAAAGATAAGAAAGTAGTTTCTAGCTTATTTTTCAAGAGGGTGTAGTAGTTACTAGCTTAGTTTTTAAGATGAAATAGTAATTACCTGCTTAGTTTTCGAGATGAGAAATTAGAAACAACTCAATTTTCAAGATCAGATAGTAGTTACCATCTTAATTTGCAAGTTGAGATAGAACGGTAGCCACCAACTTACTTTTTAAAAGAAAGTAGTTACTCTTTTAGTTTTCAAGCTGTGGTGGTAGGTAGCTTACAGCTCAATTTTTGGGATGATAAAATAGTTACTAACTGAATTTTCAAATTGAAATCCTTATTTTTCAAGTCATTACAGTGGTTTCAAACTTGAGTTTGTAATTGAACATTTACATTTTGAAATAATGGTTTTTTTTTTCTGATGGAATCAGTGTAATTATTTCCCCAAATTGACTATACTGCGTAAAACCACTACTTTTAATAACAAAGAAAATTTTGTGTACCAAAATTAAGACTGTAACTGCACAATTGAAGCACAAATAAAAGTCTAATGCATTGACTTAATCTTCATTGTTGACAAACTGGAAAATCAAGAAATGTATTAAATTACAAATGAAATTAAACCTAAAGATATACATTCTGAAATGTCTATATAGAAAGTCTTCTTTGAAGGAGAAAACGATGTGTTTTTAGTGCACATCTAACAAGAGGGTGATGTGATTTGCTGTGGGTGTCCCTTTTCTGTCTGTGCTATTAATGGTTCCTGGGCCTATCTTAACCTTAAATCATACTTATAAAATGAACTTTACCCTTAAACAATTTAAAATACCACCACTTTATGAATCTATAATTTATAAACGTTATCACTAATAAAATGTTTTTTTTCTTTTAACAAAATACAATATAATTTCTGTAAATCAGATTTCCTTTTAACATATAATTATATACATAACTTTTAGCCACCATTCGAAGTATAATAGCAAACATAATTAATTAGGAAATAAAAACTTTGTATCAGGGCATCGTAGATAAAATCCATCCACACTTATGTACATTTCTTAATTTATCGCCAGAACTAAAAGCTTGGAAATATTTTCTAAATTCTGAATTTAAATATCTGATAGGTTGAAAAAAATACTAGATCTACCTTCACACATTCATATGCTTGAGTCATGTGATCTGCAACTGTCGGTTTTGATAGATATTATCAATAGGTACCTATAAAGTAATACTAATAATACTGTATGGTAAAATATAAGTATTGTTAATTGCGAAAAAAAAAAGTTTTATCTTTTTAAAAGGGACTCCAAATATCCATTCCTAAGAAAATCAATGTATAAAACCAAATTGTTACCTTCACTTAAAATCAATTCAGACATCTCAATTTCTTATAGCTTAAACATACTTACCACTTTTATTCATACATTAATCTTAATTAACAAATTTAATTGATTAGTAATGGCTTATGATGATTAAAATTGATATTTTATGAACTGGACAATATCCAAATATTTAATTGCCAAGATAAATGATTATCAGTAAATATTTCATAAAAATATTGTATTTTCACATGTGCAACTTGTGTAAAACACTTTTTACATATGATAAACACGAGGGTTTTTTGCAGTCAATATACTATGACTTACATACTTTATATGTTAAATGTTCCTTTGTAATTTACAACATATTTACACACACATGTTTGGATATTACAATTTTAAATATAATAATCAATACACTATTAATTTTTAGAATGAAGATTTATTCACTTAGGAAAACCTTTTTATTTTGGTTTTCTATCTTACAATAGTGAATCAATAAATTTCTAGAATGAACCAAAAAAAGGTTACAAAATCATTTTATTTTTCTCATAACTCACTAAAGTGAAGGTAATCCAAAACACCACAAGATCACGTCCAAGCTAAACAAAATGTAATGTATATTTCACTAAAAATTAATAAGTTTTGAAATTAATTTGCAATTTGGAATAATTTGACCAAATTATTTGTTAAATTTTTATTTGTGTCTTGACAGCAATTAACATGCTGATTTTACTAGAAATTGCTACTCTCATGATTATGTGGAGTTTTAAAATCTCATCTCATCTTGGATGATTAATAGTTATAGCATTAGTCGATTATGTTCGAACCATTATTCACATAAAAGTGCAATTCTATGAAAATTTATGACAAAATTAAATAAAGTAAAATTATTTATTTATAATCAATAATTATGAAATTTGGTTGTATTTTTTTAAAAATATTTTATAAAATTGTAATTGGTTATAACTAGTCTCAATTCCATTGTTCTATAATGAAGAATCCATTCACCACTTTGAGATGAAACTTCTGGTTTGAGCTGTATTACCTAACTACATTAAGTGTTATTCATGGTGTGAAACTGACATTCAACCACTCAGTATAGGCCTACAAATAGTTTGATTTCAAAGCAATCAATTCAAATACTAGTCATACTTAAAACAGTTTAATTTGGATATGTAAAAAATAATAATTATTGGGGGAAGGAACCAGATATATCAATTTTTCAGACCAAAATGCATATCTTACTTTTGGGGGTGTTTATACCAGAATGCTATTTCTTCTAATGATTTTTACTTTTTAACTTATTTACTTTTTACTTTATATAATACTTTGGTAAATTATTTTTATAGCGTTGTAGTTGTGTTTATGTATTTATGCTTTATTTGGTATATCAAGAAAGCATCATTGAGAATGTGCAAGGTTATAACTTTTTGCGGAGCCTGTTTCATAAAGCTACAAGTCTATAATAAACAAGAGAATTAACTTTTAAATTCTAAGAAATGAGGAAACTATGTTTCATAAAGTTACAAGTAAACACTTGTAATAATTACAAGTGAAATTTTACAATTTACAACAGTTTTTTACAAGTAAAATTATAGTTTAGTTTCATAAAGCTACTTGTAGATTACAGGCACTTGTAAATCAAGGAGTATTTTCTACAATTCACAATCAATATGTAAAATACTTTACAAGTGCAATTTTAATGGGTTAGTTGTACATAATTAGTTCAGGATACTACTTTAATGAACAAATCACATGTGTAAACATTCAAAGTAAAATGTATATTATGTTTATAGAAGTATGATGAGGGTGTAAATAGGTAATTATTGAGGTTAGGAGGCAAGATGATTATTGAGGTCAGGAGTTAGCAACATCGAACAGTCTCGAATGAATTCATTGAAAACTGAGAAACTAATACATTATTATTGTACAAATAAATCAGAAACTACCTTAGTTGAAAAAAAAAATTACACAGTGCCCTATAGTTATGTTGAGCTTCAAAAACAAACCAAAAAATACTTCATTCCATAACTTTATTTTATTTCTTAACTCGAATTTAGGAAACTCTTAACAAAATGTTAATGTCCATACATTTTTTTAATAACTGATCTTTTATTATTTAACCAAAACTATCACAAAACCATTTAAAACAGTTTGTGTATTTTTTGTAGCTGTAGCAATGGGGACTAAATTGTATAAATTAATATCTACCTTGTAAATTAAACAGCTTATTTGTAAATACTATCTACAATTGCAGTAGAATTTACAAGTCAAAATATGTTCTTTATGAAACCCTTACTATTTTCATTTGTTAAACATTCTCTTGTAACTTGTAAATTGTAAATTGTAGATTTGTAGTTTTATGAAACAACCCCCAAAAGTGAGTAAACTAATAACAATGGGTGACAAGTGGTAGGAAACGTGATATAAACTTCCACCTTTGAAAATACAGTATGTAAATTTATTGCCCTGTACTGCTGCAATTGGGTTATAAGGGTGTCGCAAAAATTTGCGGAAATGTTTTAAGTCGTCAAGTATCGCACCAAAAAAACTACACTTTCTTTTACGTTTTTATTAATTTAGCGTTCTTACATTATGTTTTTATTCACAAAAGAGTCGATATATTTTAAGTATGTCTTCTACTAAGGGTTCGCCTAGTTCTTTAATGCTTGGCTATAAGAAGGTTTCATATCAAGAATGTTGTTAAATATAGGGGATGTATCAATATAAACGTAGAGAAACAATGGCCTACAGTAATATGTATAGTATTTTAAATGGTGGGTCTACATTCTTCTTACCCGCCTCGGTGGCGTAGTTGGCTAAAGCGCTAGTCGTGTTGAGCTCGACCGCCGAGGACGGGGAGATTGAGGTTCGAATCTCGGTCGGGTGAACTGGGGGTGGTTTTTCCTAAATGGTTTTCCACTCTCCCTCCACGCAAATGCGGGTTCACTTCCTCTAAATTCAACCCTTCCAATTCCTAATCCATTAGAGTAATTAATACTTAAGCGTATAACCCGAACGGGTAGTAAGACGCGGTGCTAAATATTATTATTATTATTATTATTATTATTATTATTATTATTATTATTACATTCTTCTTAAGTTTTTTATACGGTGGATCTACAGTTCTCTGTAGGATATTTTTCAATGAGTCTACAGAATATTTAAACATTTTCCTTTTTTTTTATTTGATAGATTTAGAGTTTTCTTGTTTGAATATTTTTACTTTTTTATTTTTTGGTTTAAAGTAACATACCTATTTTGTTTAGTTGAATATTTTTACTTATTTAATTGATAGATTTAAATTAATCTACCTATTATGTTTAATTTGAATATTTTAACTTTTTTATTTTATAGATTTAAAATAGTCTACTTATTCTGTTTATTTGAGTATTTTTACTTTTTTATTTGATAGATTTAAAGTATTCTGTTGGATATTTAAAATGATGTATCAAGTGTTTTTATAATATTTTGAAGAGTGGATCTGCTGGGTGTTTTAAATAGTGGGGTTACACTGTTCTGTAGAATATTTCAACTTTTTGGTTTACACTGTTTGGTAGTTATTATTCTTATTCACAAGACTACTTTTTTTGTATTGATAGTGTAGTAAAATTAAACATTAAAAGTTTCAGGTACAAATGTTTTGGTTTGATAAATAAATTAATACTTTCCTTAGTGAATATTTCTTCACTTTAATGATCATATAAAAATTCTTGTCATTCAGATAGCATTAAAAAAAGAGAAAGAGAATAGGGACTTAAACATAGAAAAATCCCTGAAGATAAGATAAGCGTTTTCTATTTAGGAAGGCAATTTTACATATTTTATATTCGCACAAAAGTTTCAAGCTTAAATATAACACTTATTGGAAAGGAAGCCTTTCTTTAAAAGTTTGCTAGTTTAACATCCAGAAATAAATTCAAACTACTAACAAAGGAGTGGGTTAAATGTCTTATGTTATTATACAAGCAATTTTATTATAACAATTGTAATATGTTTTTTCATTTGAGCAGATACATTTCCTAGTGAATCAACTAAGTTAAAAAAAAGAATCTTTAAATAGTATTTTTAATACACTTTTAAAATATAAATACTCTATTTTTTTAATGCACCAAACACTAATTAAATTGTATTTCAGTTGGTAATAGTTAAGTATTATCAAAGTTTTACATTGTTTAGGTGATAATACATTTTCTCCCACTGAGCCAATTTTTAATAACAAATCCCACAAGATGTGTACACTAGTTCCAAAGTCACAACAAGTTTATATAAAGTAATTAGCCCATATAAAAGCCACCATAAAAATACTTATTTGTTTATGTTGCCTAGTAATAAAGACTAATAATAATTATAGTTTAAATATATTGTGTTCTTGTCACACTTTGATTCAAATGTAAGTACTACTATCACTCGAGCTACTCAGTGGCTAAATTCTTGCAAATAGGCTAAGTTCATGTTAAATTGATCTATGGACAAATAAACCTAACTGTACAATCTTATATAAGTTATAACTTAGTTGGATGATGAATAAGAACAAATTAGTGCAAATAACTTTTTTTAAATTATATTGATAATACTAATAATAGTACAAACCAAACAGTTCTGTATTATTTGTAATGATGGTTTAGTGCCATGAAACATATCTGAACAAAGTTAGGCCTGTATGAAAACTTAAACTTTTTTCTAAGATTTTCATAGAGTACAGGATGTCCACCGTGAAATTCTTCTGTACTGAATTGTATATGCTTAAAATGTTAGACACACTGTATAACTTCATAGATATTTAAATTGTAATTTTATATTAAAAAAACAGATAATTTTTATTACATGCAGCAAATTTAATTAATTTTATCATATGAAACCATTGTACAAAATATGAAGAAAGTAAGCATTTCTCTCTATTTTGGACATACCAGCGAAAATATTGAAAACCCTATGCTATAGAAAATATATCATATTACAAGTGCTTTTGTTTTTTATTCGACATGGAAATAACCATTTCCGGGCAAAATTGGTAGGCCCTTTCACTCTTGCTCATAGAAATTCTCATGCGACGATATGATCAGTCGGTTCAGAAAGTCCACGTTAAATACCAATCAAATAATAATATTTCTTTACAATGTAAGTTATATGCAATTGGTGCAATATAGCCGACAAATCCTATTTATAATATAATTACAAAATAAAGGAGTATCATCCATTTAAATAATTTGGATAAAACCCAGCAGTGTCCTCAAAATTAACATTCACCACATTTATATGGATATCAACTGGTCTTGACATATTTTATAATAATCTAAAACTTAAAGCAAGGCAACATATCAAATTTTATGTTTTACAAACATGTATGCTCATACAATATCAAACATTTATAAACATCAACAATGCCCACTCATGTTGTCAACAACCGTTTATTTTAGCCGTACATTTATTTTCATATGTTTAAGAACAACAACAATTTTTTAAATCTCTTTAAAAAATAAAATAATAACATTAATAATATAGTAGTTAATAATTTTAAGAATATGTGATTATAATGTACGTTAATTGACTATATACTTATAGTAGTGCTTGCTTAGGA
Source organism: Timema bartmani (assembly GCA_902151455.1). NCBI lineage: Eukaryota > Metazoa > Arthropoda > Insecta > Phasmatodea > Timematidae > Timema > Timema bartmani. Next base: position 301,039 of record CABFWB010000344.1, on the reverse strand, counting down.
TATTTTGGTTGATTACTATTTGTGTACAAAATATAGTTTTCTTCTTTCGTCATTAGCTCTCAACATCACAGCCTTGTTGGCATACACAGTGATATTATCCGCCCTGTCTTATTCAAACCTTCAATCACAATTTGGTCACATCCGAATAAAGATTCCCTCTATTTATATATACTCTATCTTACATTAATCAGAGGTGGCTAGTAGGTTGTTGCGAGGATAAGCAAGATTTCCTTGGATTGTACTAGTAAACTCTTTCCCTCAACCTCACTATCTGTTTGACCAACCACATACACAAAATAATGTAATGAAAAAATTTATATTTATCAGGGCCGTTACTCGCATCAGTGGCAGAATGGTCTAAGGCATTACTCTCATGTTATACTGGCCTACTGATGATGGGGAGGTGGGTGTTTAAATCCCGGTTGGGTCCTCTGACGGTGGTTTTCCCTAAATGGTTTCTCATTATTCTTCTGTGCAAATGCATGTAAATTACCTTTAAAATACTTCCTTCCTCATTGCTACTCCATTAGAGTAATCATCCTATACATGCGTGTAGCCTGAACAGGTAGTAAGACAGAGTGATAAAAAATATCAGGACCTAAGGATGGTTGTCTATGGAGATAAATTCAAGAATGTAGGGAAAGCGGGAAAAGGTAAGTGTTTTTGCACTTTTTATAACAAAACTTTTTTTGCCAAAATAAATCAAAATTTATTGCTCCTATACAAACATAGACTTTAATTTTCTTCACATGGTGATATCAACAGCTGTTGAATATCTGTCATGAGCATAGTTGCATTATCTAAAAACCTTTTTTAAATGAAGAGAAAAAGTTTTCATGAAATTTCATGATACCCTTGACAGATATTCAACAACTTTTGAGGTCAATGTGCGAAGAAAATTTAACTCTATGTTTGAAAAGAAGCAATAATTGATTTATTTTGACCAAAAAAAGGTTTTGCTACAAAAACTGCAAATACCTTTTCTCGCGTTTCCTGCATCCCCACCTTAAGGATCCTCCGAAAATATTATTAATAATTATTTTGTGGTTTATCCTTATTGCCTGGGCTTTTAGATTATTTAACTAATATACCTAACATTCATAACACCTTCAACCCAAATTATATATTTAAAAACACTTTAAATTAGTTACCTACTTTAAGAAGGATACATCGTAAAAAAAAATCCGTGTCATCTCCTGTCAGAGGATTCAACATGATCCATCTCATTTAAACCTACCCTCCTACAGAAAAATACATTTTTGGGAACTGGCCAATGACGTGTCTTCAATTCTGGACAAAGGGAAGCAATAAGGCTACAATAAAGGAGGTCTAATGGACCATAATTTAAATGGAAACTCACACTGGCCCTTCCTTGGATTTTTAAAAATATAATTTAAAGTATTATGGTGAAAAAAGGAAGACAAAAAAAACTATGCTTCAAAATAATACTCAAATGAGTTTTAACACAGCAGCCCTCCTTTTCCATCCCTTCATTTGTCGACGCACTCGTTATTCTACTACTGTACGCAAAGAAACAACCCACTTCCCTTGGAGGATCAAACAGCGTCAATATTCTTGTAAAATAAAACTAAACTTTTTGAATTTTGTTGATAAATACATTATTTTGTAATATAGTGCCCATAATTATAACTAGAAACAATACATATTGCTAAAAAATAACCAAAAAAATTAATAAGATTAACAGTATATTACATATGACTATACATCAATCATGGTAGTAATCAGAGCTGAGCTAATACTGGCCTAGAGAAACGCTGCTTCCCTTTCCATGGTGAGGGTCGGACAGACCCAGAAACAAATGATTGACAGAATAAAGAACGAGACCAGCTGGAGCTTGCCTGACGGGTCAGTCTGAGAAAGATCTGCTTGCTCTAAGAAAGAAGAGCTGTCACCTCAAATATTACTAACAATATACTAATTGTTGGCGAGGTTTATAATCTATAATAATTTGAAATTTTTTGTAAGGAACGTACTCCTTACAAAAATTTTCAATTTACATTTCTCCTTACTAAAGTTAAAATGAATATAACTACAATTATAATAATTTGTTTTAACTTTATTTTTCTCTTATTTTCTTTATCCCCATTTTAACTTTAGGGAATATTTGCTTCCCTTGCTTCCATTGAATAAACGCGACTGACTGGCCTTATGTTTATTAGCTTTAAAGGGCAAGTTTGATACTGATCGGGGAGGAATAGTTTAGGCCTACTGGTACAGTCCTGTCAACCCTTGTTTGCCTAGACATCAACCTATGAGCCATCCACTCTAAATAGTAAATATTATTATCATCTAAACTCTATTATATATTATAATGTCCAGTTATTATTTAACTGATATACTTATTTATAGTAGAGTAAGCTTATTAATATATACCAGAATAATATATTCTTATTTCGTGTGTCCTTGGTTTTATTTGATTTTGAGTTTTACTATTTTGAAATCATCTCTAAATCATTTCAAATTAATTTTAACATAGCTGCTCTTAATATAATTAATATTGAAGCTTAATTTTGTTTGCCTCACAAAACACTATATTGTTCATTTTTAATACTATTCTTGTATATTTTGTTGATGAACTTATAATTTCATCATGAAATGTAAAAATAGACCAAACCACGAAATTGTAAGTAGTGCATGCAAACCCCTTCCTCAGTGCAAATATTTAATTTTTAGTTTACCATAAGACATGATTTTTATGATTACAGAAAGAGGTTGCTGCAAGCAGTATTGAAGTTGTATAAGGAAGGGGGATTGATCTGTCTTACCCCCCACACTTTTCATCTAATACTCGCCTTTAAAGTAAACTGACGATATATGTGATTTAACATCTTGATCCTTGACGTGTTGCAGCCACGCGTGCTCTCGTAGTGGGGGAGTTCTTACCGCAATGTGTGCCACATGGCGACAGCCTTGCGGGGGCTCTGAGTCATGTCGCACCAGTGGTCTCTCTCAGGACCTTCCTCCTGAGGACCTATCACGCAGCAGCCCAGTAGAGGGTTGTTACCAATCAGGTCGTTCCCTTGGTCCATTACACATACCTGGGAAAGTTATGTGAAAGGGAGAGCGAATCAATACTCGTGATAAGGCAGTAAATAAACAATTACTTCACTCATGAAAGGGCATTTTGGTCAACAATAAATAGAAGGGCTCCCCCACAAAAACGTTGAATAATTTATTTTAGTAATTTCACGGGAGATACTAAAAATTAAATATCTTAGCAAATATGACGTTACTGGTAGTTTTATAAATGAACTTTCTAATGAGCTAGGCATCTGGTTTGATTCCTGGCACAACATAAAACTTTATTATTGGCTAAAATATTACTTTTAGTATTTCCTGTAAAATTACTAAAATGGGTTATACAATGTTTTTGTGGGGAGCCCTTACATATATTATGCTATAGAATTTGAGCATATTTTAATAACTTTTCTCGCACTATATCAGTTGGACCATATTATCTTTATGGTACTCATTATAGGTAGGCTGATCAAAAATCACTTGACTCATGATATATGAGCTATGTAAAAATTACTTTAATCATTATATATTATATAATGTAAAATTTAAATGCCTCATGAATCATCACATAATATGTTAGCTATGTATAAATCAATTCATTCATGATATGTTAGCTACAAAAAAATCACTTGACTTACAGTATCCTTGTTTAGTATGATTATGTTTACTGTTAATTTCTCCTGGTTCCGGTAAAAAAAAAGAACTGTTAAATTTGTGGTGCATTCCTGTTCAATACTCTCGAGTTTGCTGTTCATTACTACTTTTTCCGTTTAGTTACTACTACGCTTAATGCTCTTTCCTGTTAGTTAATATTAGATTCTCTTTTTATCCTTGACGAGATCATAAGCAATGAATAAGTATCTTCACATATGCTCTATCATGCCAAGACTAAAAATCCTTTTACAACACATTACCACATGCACAGATTTATATCATCTTCAAACAGAATCATGCAGTCTTTAATTTACTACCAGATTACTATTTTAGTTAGATCACTTTAATTTGGTCAACATACGTGATTGTTTGTAAAAATCCATTATACACAGTATAATACAGAATCCTTTTTTTTTGAGAAGGGAGAAGGACTTTATAAGAAGATGAATATCTATGAAATATCATTTGGGTTTACCTCAACCGCAGTGTTAGCCAGATTGTTTGAAGGAACATTGAACGTTAGCGCCTCGTTCCAAACAGGATTACAGTTGCCCTTCCTAGAAGCAGTTTTCTTCTTCTTGACTCTCTTTCCTCCTATCAAGAGGTACACTTTCACAAATGGATCTACAAGAAAACAAATTATTATTTTTCTTCTTCTTATACTACAAACATGACCAAATATGAAGAAGGCCCTAAATACGATGATTCCATGTTGTTGTTCCATCAAACAGACTGTGGAATCAGTCCTAGCAAAATTTCAATGTGTTTCCCAATCAATATGTGTAGTAAACTTCCAATTCGAAAATCAAAAAGTTGATTTGTCAATATTATTGGACCATAGCCAAAAGCTGTAGTGATAGATTAAGCCAAACTATTACAATAATTATTAGGTACTGTTATAGCCACTTATAAATGTCATATTCTTTAAATTGAAAAACGACACCTAAACACGGGAATCGAACCCGGGACCTTTGGCTTAGCACACCAATGCTCTAACCACTAAGTTACCCAGGAATCATCCCATACACAGCAGGGTCATTCTTCACTCATATTTTAAGGACGGGACGATACCTGAATAGCTCAGTGGAAAGAACATTTTTGCTCTAACTGGAAAGCATGCTTAGTTAATCTAAAATAGGTTAGTATTGGAAATTTTTATCTTGACTAGCTGTCATAATATGACGGTTACTAGTAATATTGTTAAGTAAGAGAACGAAGATATCTTACCAATATTTTCCTTGTCTTGTGGTAGGAAAAGATTCCTCGCCTTCAGTAACACAACAGTTAGTCTCTCGGCCGAAGGTAGATAGCTAAGTGATAACAGCACTTCTTGAAGTTCTTCTGGTGGCTGAAATGTAACCAGGACTAACAGATTGATCGTCAGTACTAACAATGTTCACACTTATTGACCTGTCTCCTTGGATAATCTATGTTAAGATAGAAATAGCCAATAGTTCTATTTCTGTGAATGGCACTTAACAGTAGACTTACTTTAAATAAATGGTATAACACAATCATACACACTTTATCAAATATATCAGGTGACCTTGCGGTCTAGGGGTATAGTGAGGGGTAAGGTGTCAGACTTCTGTGCTGGGGGTCCGGGATTCAATCCACAGTCCCGGCACAGATTTATCTGATTGCCCAACACTTCCTTCACCTCTGACAAGATGTGTATTAATCACAACTTGTGAATTTGTGGAATGCCAGGCCTCCACCGTGGTTCGGATCACATGCTAAACTGTAGGTCCTTCATTTAATCTCACAATCAACCCACCATTACACATTAGCGAGTGTATAACCCGAACGGATAGTAAGATGCGCTAATAATAATAATAATAATAATAATAATAATAATAATAATAATAATAATAATAATAATAATATATCAAACATTATAATTTGTATCAAAATTCTCAAAAATCTGTCATTAGTTAATATTTCCTATTAAGTTTACCTCAGAAAAAGTACATATAATATTGATAATCACAAGAAACACTTTTCAGGTATGAATTTTGAAGACATTTATTAAAGCTTTTTTTTTTAATTAAAACCTTCAAGAATGAACTATAAGTAAACTATATTTAAGTCTTTTTTTCTCGGTAAGAAAAAGAAACTTACACATTATTATTTCTAATGTAAAACACTCCCCAGATATCCATTCAAAATCGTTTAAGTTTTTTCAAAATATTTTAATTTTTCAAAAATAATTCTTTAGTTAACCACCCTTAAATTATATTTTTTATAAAAAAATAGTATAACTTAGTGTTATTTTTCAGATAAAACACACCCCAGATATCCATTTCAAACATAATCTTTAAAAACATTTTTAAAAACTACCCTTATTTCTAGGGCTAAAATAAAAATCACAATTGAGCCTTTAGGTATAACCATCTAAAAATCATGTTTGAAAGTAATCTATCAAAGAGTTTGGGTTTTTGTGCCAAGTACATGCAAAGGGACAGCAAATTTGCAAGATCCACTTATTTAAATACCTATATTTTATTTACTACAATCAGTAACAATTTTTCCACTAATAACGTCACGACCGCATAGAGCTATTAGTTGAGTCAAGCTAGGAGGGAGTGACTTCGTTTGTGCAGTCTAGTAGTAAGAATCTAAGGATACACACACACCGTTAGACAACATAACAAATGTATAGCGAACAGAACCAAAATGCTATGCGATCCGCAACACCTTTCCTTTACTGACGTAACAATTGAAGGGGCTTCGTGACGTCATTTCAGTCCTTGCCAGCTGCAGGATCAATCAGTAGACATGTGAAGTATACACAGTATCAAGATCCAATCTTACGTCTTACTTTTGGTCCCAGGTAGGCACCAACCTGTCATTTGAAGCATCTTCCTCCTACCCTTCTATCTGGTTAGGGGTTTTCACAATTTACTTGCTATTCATGTTAAGCACGTCTCTAAACTATCTAGCTAATATTTGATTTTTCATTTCCGGAACTGCAATTGTGGGGCCCTCTTCATCTTTGATATTGTATGTTTTCCTAACATTTGTTCTCTCTGCCTCAATCAGGATAGCTTCATCAATGGGAGGATTATTCTTAGAGTGCCTCACATGTCTTCGCATCATCACAGGTCCTGGAGCCATCAGCCAAGTTGGAAGCGATGAACTGTAGTTAGATTTTCATGAGTGCTTGAACATTCGTTCATGCAATGTTTCGTTTGTCGTGATACAAAGAAGTGAACGTATCGCATGAAGAGCTTCAGCCATTACTTCTTCCCACTGCTGTGTTTCTAAGTCTCTGGTCTTCAGCCTGAGTTCATTTGTCTTCCACACTGTGCCTACATACTTCTCTGCCTGACCATTCCCTCGTGCATTGCAGGGTTTTGTGCTGCTAGTAGCTATCCCAAATGAATTTAGGTACTAGTTTCTCAACTCTTGGGATATAAAAAAGATCCCGTCAGAATTAACGTAGGATGGGATGCCGAATAGTTAAAACAAACTTTTCTTCTTTGAAATAACAGTATTAGAAGTTATGTCTGGACAGGGAAACGCAAATGGATAGCATGAATATATATATCCACTAGTATGGGTAGGTAGCGATTTCTAAATCTCGTAGTTAAGGGCCCCTTAAAGTCAATGTTCAATTAAGATCCTTTTATGTCTCAGAAATCTTGGCTTTAGCTTGGCACAGGCTTTGCAAGTTTTGTAGTCCTACTGACATCTTCAACGTAATAAGGCAAATTCTTAGTTTTTACACGAAATAAAAGGAAGTCACTCCTGGATGACACAGCAACTCATGAAGTTCTTTGAGTTTTTTACATTCGAAGGGTCGCTTGCTGAACACACTTGTGAAAATGCATCGGCATCTTCGTTGTTTTTCCCGGGCCTGTAGACAATATTGTAATCAAACCAAATCAACTCCAACTGCCATCGCACTATATTATTATTTTTTACTTTCCCTATATGCTGATTGTTGAACGTGAAAGAGACTAATATTTTATCTGTGATGAGGCGGAAGTGCCTCCCCACCAAATGGTGTCTTCATTTCTTCACCGCTTCAATAATAGCATAGGCCTTTTTCTCAATAAAATAGTGTCCCAGTTCCAATATTTTGAGAATACGAGAGAAGAATGCGACTGGTTGTCCGTGCTCTGATAAAGTCGCCCCTATGGCGTACTCTGAGAAATAAGTTTATACTGTGAAAACAGCGTCTTCATCCCCAGTCATAACGAGAGCCTGTTCAACGTACAATTTGATATCTTCAAAAGCGTGTACAGCAACGTCATTGAAAGGAAATTTATTGCTGGGAAGAACTTAAATTTTCTTTAAAAATCTTGGAATTAAAGTGGAAAAATGTGAGAACATACTCATAGCCCTCCGAAGAGGGGTTGTGTCGTGGAAACATTAAGTTTACGAGATGGTCTTAACCCTTCGGGATCAATTCTTATAGTTTTGCTCACAATGACGTAGAGCTTTCATAAAATTCTTGAGATAATCGTCGTGCTTCTTTTAATTTCTGACACAGATCGTGATGTCATCTAAATAGGCGAAAGTTTCTTTCAGTCCTTCAGAGAAGATGATTTAATCAATCTCCCTTATAAAAATACGCGATTACATTGCGTGGACCCAATGGTATTCATTTGAACTGATAAAGTCGGCTGTAAGCTTCAGACGCAGTTTACGGTCTCTCTTCTTCACATATAGGAACCCGGTGATAGGTATGGCGCAAGTTGATGGAGCTGTATACTTCATAGCTGGCTACTTAGTTTATTGTGACATCGATTCTTGGTGACGGGTAAGCGTCGAGTTCCGTGTAACGATTTATTTTTTGTGAATAGTTAACCACCATCCTGCGCTTGCTATTCTCTCTCTGGGTAACCAAGACCTTAGTCCACCAAGTCGAATATCTCTCTTCAATGTGAATTGGTTACCTCTCCTTAATTTATAGAGAAGGAAACAATTACTTAAACATAGTTGACTTATACATGATGAAGGATATGGAAGACAAATATCACAAGATTGTATAAGTAACAGAAATAAATTTATTATAAAAGAACATAAAGAGAAATAGGATTATATATGGTTAACAAGATACAGCACTGGAAGCTTGATGATAATCGTGTTCAGTTATCATTGTCAAAGACATTCGATCGGACAACCGGGTATTGATTCAAACTAAAGGAAAACCGTCAAGGTTAGACACAATATGTGGTAGTTTGCTTTAATAACTCCAGGAACATGGATACCGGTTCTAGCTCGTGCGATGAAGTGTCAAACTCCACACGACTACGGCAAACGGGGGAGTTGAGTTCAGAGAATACATTCAAAACAATATAGTCAGGCTAACTCCGGACTAAGATCAGTAAGGTTTAAATATGAGAAATAGTAAAAACAATTGCATAACTAAAGATCCTATATTTTTGGAGTTACTAAAACGAATACTATTCAAGCTAGCTCGCTTGTTTTAAGCCTCAAGGAGAGTCATATACATCCTCGAGATGCAATTTCTATAGGAGGATCTTCTATTTTTCAAACCTTAGAAGGCTAACAATCAGGCATCTACACAAAATTATATTATGGCCGGTCCTTTCCTCATAAGTACTGCCAAAGCACTCAATAGTATATTTATACTATTACCCACACCCGGGGGTATATATTAATACTAGTTGACACTATCCTTAAATACTTAAATAAATAAGGCGCCAAAAGGGGCCGGAAGAAAGTACTATCCATTTCAAACAAGCAGTGTTCCCGCAAGTTGCGCACCGCAAATAGTTACACAGCTGGTGTCAACAAGACTGCATATAGTCAGTGACCTAACTAGGTCCTGAACAAACGTGTTAGATTACCTGCTTGTAGCCTTACGGAAATTAAAAGATGAACATGCCGTTTAGGGCGTCATGAAATATTACCATTTCTTAAGGACTCAGAAAAGAAAAACGGATTTATGAGTTAGGGTAAATTTGAATACCTGTACCTACACTTATATAGAGGATACAGGCCCCGTACTTAATCTATGTCTGATGGACATAAAAAAACATAGTCACTCTGACTAAAGATAGCATTCAAATACAACAAATTATGTCTGAAGGACATACAAAGTAAAGTTAGTCATCCTGACTGAAGACAACATGTCTGATGGACCTACAAAATATATTAGTCATTCTGACTAAAGAAAACATTCTAGTAAAATCAGTTATGTCTGATGGACATACAAAATAAGGTTAGTCACTCTGACTAAAGACAACGCGTCTGATGGACGTAGAAATAATATTAGTCATTCTGACTAAAGACAACATGTCTGATGGATATACTAAATATGTTAGTCATTCTGACTAAAGAAAACCAGTTATGTCTGATGGACATACAAAATAAGATTAGTCACTCTGACTAAAGACAACGCGTTTGATGGACGTAGAAATAATATTAGTCATTCTGACTAAAGAAAACCAGTTATGTCTGATAGACATATAAAAATAAGGTTACAATATAACACAACAGGACATGTCTGAGGGACATAGCAATCTACGTAAAACATTTGGCTTAGTACTCATGAAACCAGAAGATGCTTTCTCTGAGCGGCGGCGGTGAGTCCGTTGCCCGACACATCGTGACCACCAGTATTTTATTTTGGTGAAGATCGGTGCAGAAGTTCTTCCTTCGATTTATTACAATGAAATGCCATAAAGTGAGTCCCGCCTGCTTCGTTATATACAGCTACGAAACTGCGTCGGGACAAGAATTCCACCAGAAAATCTAAGGAGAAGAGGAAAAGGGGTGGGAGGAAGAGTTGCAAGGAAAGTCCGCTGGAGCAGTGGCGCTCTTTGAAGGAGCGTCGAGTTGAGGAAACTGTTGGTCTTTTCCAACCACGTGTTTCCAACGAACAAGACGCTGCAATGCCGGTGCTCCCGGAACGGCTCGCCAGGGCATGGTGTTTGTATCAGGCAACATCCATCCAGGGTGAGTCAATATCTGCTACATTTTAATGGAATAGATTAGTTATAATTCTCTTGCTTTGAAGTATTTATAGAATACTTGATTGTAGATGTAATTTTGTGTAAAGGATATGCTACAATTAATGTTATATTCTTTTAAATGTCTATATTTTTCTATTTTAATAAATTTGGCGTCAGGCGCAGAATGTCACCTATATTTTATAGAAATGTGTTTGTAATTAGGAGTGAGATTCAGGAATAATCGTACTCAGTGGCGCAGGAACGTTTTTATTTGGGGGGGTAAAAATAACCATATGCTCTTATAGGGGATAACATTTTTAGATTAAAAAAAAGAACCAGAAAATGTAATACAGCTGTTCCTCACACTACACGAGGGATTGTTCTGATAAATAATCGCGTAACACGAAAACGCAAGTGAAATGATTTTAGCATGGGTGATATAGAGATTACTCCAAAGGAAATAAAAACCTAAAACTTGTAAATGAATGCCATTTTTTTAATGTAATGTATATAACTAGTACAATGCATTAGGTAACCTACACCTATTGCCAATCTTCAATTCCCTGAAATTTGTAAACAAACACAATTTTTAATCAATGTATCTAATTAATACAATGATACAGGTACACTTACTGTTAGTCTTCAATCGCATGATAAAATAACTGGATTTGGCAAATCTGGATTATCACTCTCTTGCTCTTGATAGTAAGCTGTTGCTCTCTTGAAGGTCCTTGGATGGTAGGCTCTTGCATTCTTGAAGGCCCTGGGATGGTAGGCTCTTGCTCTTTTGAAGGCCCTGTAATGGTAAGCTTTTGCTGTTGTGAAGGCCCTGGGTCTTTAGACTGACAAGTTACAATTTCTTTGATGAAATGGTTAAGACTCAACTGACGGGCAGCATTTTCCCTCTCTCTATAGAGTTATTTGTAGCAAGCCAAAGAACTCTGGATCTCTCTGGCAACTTTGGTGCTTCTATCCATGTTAGGGTAACTTCAATGATTCTAATTTGCACTGTCCATGTGCTTAAATAAATCAGCAAATTGTTTTGTTGAAAGTGGTTTGATAGGCTCAACAACATAAGGCTCTTCTTCCATTCTCCATTTCTTGGCGAGTTCTATTGTGTTGAATTGGAACAATTGATCCACATTTGTCTGATCTATGTCCTCAAATCCAACATCTTGCTATGTCAACGATGTCATGTCTTGAATTGGAAAGCTCGTGTTCAGGATCAAAATCATGAGAATCAGAAACTTTAGGCCAAATATTTTTCCAAACTCCCTTCATACAGGACTGTTTAAGTTTTGTACATGCATATCCAATGTTGTCAATACCACCCCCCCTAACACCAAACTGTACAGTAAAGATCAATGCTTTCACCGGAATGGGTGTACACAAGTTCACACCACCACCACACAGGATGACTGCGAAATCCCAGCTGACCATGCACAATTTTTTATTTCTTTGAATCGTGTTATATCGAAAACACATAAAGTGAGATCGTGTATAACGATACCTGTATTTAATGGTCCAACTGTGCATTTTTCTAATTTATTTTAGACATTCCAAACATTAGAATTAATACACACAAAACATATTAATAAAAATGTTATCTGATGCAGCTCAACTAAAAATTATGAAACACTGAAAATTAAAGTAGATTTCCTTACACCTTTGCCTTATATTTATTACTAGCTATAAAACCACTAACCAGTGTTGTAATTTCAATTTTGTTGAGCCTCTCAGGGGATTTAGTCTACATTGCCTCATTATGGAGCGAAGCTAGTTTTTAATGCATCCAAGCATTGAAAAACTTATTTCTGCAGTAGCTGATGTAGCTGGTTTCACTATCAGTTTTCAAAATCTCTTCTGTGTATGGTCCAAGCACATTTTATTTTTTATTATGTTAACATTGTGTGAACATTGTATCTTGCCTCAATAAGATGTTTACATTAATATCTAAAAGTTTTACTATATTATTTTGGGGGGTAAAAATGATACTTTTTACCCCCCTCAATATTTTGGGGGGGTAAAATTTACCCCCGTACCCCCTAGTTCCTGCGCCACTGATTCGTACTGGTCATACTCTAGCAACATATAGACTGCACAATCTCAGAGGGTCTTCAGAACAACCACATTTTGTTTCTACAGATGAATGACGGCCTAATACATTGTGACTGAGAATAATGCTCCAAAAGAGATTTTGTAGGACGTTTAGAGTAACTTTAGGATAGTCTTGCTCCTTGAATGAAAGATATACTCTACAGACTAACATGACAGAGGAATTTAATGGCGTGGAAGCCATCGTAACTGTTAACCCTCTACTAGAATTAATAGGAATGTTTAACCTTCTAACTATATTTTAGATATAAAGCTGATAGAGCTTCCCATGTCAATTAAAGGATGTGACTTAGAACAATTTAAGTGAATAGGTACACTGGTACAATAGGTATTGACAAACAAGCTAGAATATCACAACGCATCCTGAAACAATAGTATGACCTCGCTGGAATTTAGGTTATTTACTCCTTCAAACTTTGGAATAGTGTATGGTCTTAGAGCAATTTCTACAGATGACCTTGAGCTGGACAGACGCTACTCTTATGATAGTTGTGATTGCAGGAATATCATTTCATCGACAGCAACTATTTCTCCTTATGAATCACTCTCGGTGGGGTCATTATAGTAAACAGCATTGATGGGAACATGTTTCCGCAGTGTAGTAGTTATATTTTGAACGACATTGACGGTCATTGGAATGCGATATTGCTGACACTGTTCCATAAGACTTTAGAGACCTTGATTGAGAGGAAGTGTAATATAGAGTGAGGTTAGGATGTTAGTGGAGTCTCTGCCTTATGCTAGAATCTAGTAACCCAGCAATGACTTCACGAACTAGTACGAAGTTCAGCAAAGTTTAGTACCAATTATTCTATTTTTGTTAAGCCATAGGAGATTCAGGATTAATATTGAGTCGTTTAGGTCTTAGTTTGTCCATGCTCTTGTTTATAAAGTTAACATCTCACCGTCGTACCAACACTTTGTGTCATTCACAACGACTTATTTACCATTATTATGAAACTAATGTGTCGAAACGTGTCGGATTGAGTATTCCAGCGTTTTCTAACACAGGAAATGCAAAAAGAAGTAAGGGGACAAAAAATATCAGATAAGACTTAGAATATTACAAAATTCTCCACATAAATTATATTCTTTCCAAACTGGTTAACCTATAAATTAAATTTTGTGCTTGTCAACTTTTATACTTGTCAACTCTATTACTTATCTATACTTTGGCATAGTTTCATCAAATATTCATTTTCTTTTTCTTCTTATTATTATTAGCACCGCGTCTTACTACCCGTTCGGGTTATACGCACTTACGCTAATGTGTAATGGTAGGGTGATTGTGAGATGAAATGGAGGACCTACAGTTTAACGTGGAATCCGAACCACGGTGGAGACCTGGCATTCCTCACATTCACAAGTTGTGATTAATACACGTCTTGTCAGATTCATTTTCTAAAGTCGTTGTATATTAATACTCAACCAATTAATCTTAATATTTTTGCAGATGTTAACTTTTTACCTACAAATTTTTATATTTTGAAATATGAGCTTACATGAACTAAACATTGTATTTTTAACCTCTTTTATTATTTGTAAGGCTTGAAACATTTTTAACGTGCTTAGTGTATTTTAGATTTATCATCACCCGGTATACTGATAAATTGATGATGAATTATTTTTATTAAATGTGTTATGTTCACTATTTTGACAATATGTTAGCACTGTAAATTTAACATAAGTATACTTTTTGATCTACAATTTTGTTTGATATCAACCAACCTAAGAAAATTTATCAATCTACTCTTTCTATAGATTTTTAAGTACTATATCTAAGTCTTATATTATAAATTTGTCAAATAAATTGAAGTAAATAAATTAATATAACCCGTAGAGTAGGTTTTATCTAACAACGATAAACACATCAACTAAAGATAACCACAATAGATAATTGGGCAAAGAACAAGAAATTTCTACCAGAGATAAATCAACATTATTATTACAAATAATATTATGTTGTTTTTATTTGTAAAAAAACACCAGAATAAAAACTATTAAGATAACTTGAGGTTAGACAAGACAATTAAATGAGAATTTACATTAAATATTAAGTCATTTGGAGGTAAAATAGTTTTTAAAAGCTAATGAGTTCTTAAGTCAATACGAACTTATATAAGCATAATTTAAAATAAAATAACAGCGAAACAAAGTACAGAAATGGAAGAGGTTTTTAATGCAAATCCTAAAAGGTGCCTTTCAATGCCCGTGCTACATAGAGCTCTCAGCACCGACTTAACCCCACTAAAAACAAGATCTGACCCTTCAGTTCAGTACAGCATCTTCAAGAAGCGTTCAGATTCCTTCCATCCCCACATCGCCCCTTTCCTGCCAGATCCTCCTTGTCTTTGTCCTTGTGTATGTGTATCCAAGTACCTCCAGATGAGCGATATGGATGCCATTGCGGGTGGGGCTCACAACAAACAGGAGACGCTCACCTACTTTGCCAGTAAATTTGCTCAGTTTGAAAACTGTGATATCTCTGAGCTCTTGTTGGAACTTTTGTACGAAGGTTTGAGGTATGTTGCATAAGATGATTATAGGTCGAGACATCGTGTGCTCTAGTTGTTTTCACGCGCATTTGAGCCTTTTTTGACTGTTCAAATTCCACATAAAAGTTGTTCTGTATTCATGAACTTCCCCAATATATTTAGCTCAGTTTACAATATGGTCAGTTTAGAATCATTTATAAAAAAAAGAAGACTCATCGACGAAACGGACAAATCCATTGTTATTTCTAGTAATTCTACAACTGTCAGAAAAATCTACAATTACCGTGTATAGTCTCTACCAGGGGTTTACAAATATTTTAGGCTGGAGTAGTCCTTGTACCAGAAGAAATACATGCTGAGTCCTCAAGCCATTTATTCCTTACATTTATATTATTAATATTATTAAATTGCAACAATTAAATTTTACAAGCGTTTGGAAATCAGTAATTAAATAAATATTAAAAAAATACATTTCACATTTACTTGTGCAAAAAATTCCACTTGCAAAATGCAAAAGTTAAATCAGTAAATATTTATTTATGATTCGAGTGGGCTTGTTTTTAATCACAAAGTGCTTCAATATTTTAAATTATGGTTGTCAGCTGTAAGTGCAGATCATTTTCTATACTAAGCTTGTTTTAAAATTTAACCTTTTTATCAGTATGCAAAGAAAAGGTTTTTTCACAAAGATGTTTTCGCGATACGCATGGCAAAATTTAAAGTGTGACTCCCTATTTCAGGGTATTCCTAAATATTTTAATCCAAAATTTTGTAATTTCTTCCCACTGAAATTTTGTTTTTAAAGCATAATTTGTTGACATTTTTTATAAGTTGTTCTTTCATTTTTAAAAACAATTAATCTAGACTGGTAAATATCCTTTATTCAGATTTTAAAAAAATGGCAATATTAATAATTACTGGTAAGAAGATTGGATGATCATCTATATATAATCCTAGTGGCCCGCGAAGGAAGCTTTGCATTACAGTTAAAACCTATGAATACGAGAGTGGTACAACGTGTAATAACATTTATATAAATCTCCATGGTTGGCTCCAACTGATGGTTGGATGCGAGAGGGGATCGGAAATCAGACATACATTGCTCTGATGTCACTCGCCAGTTGGATAACTGAGGTTTCACATGTATTAAAGGAGAGGAAGTGAAAAGGCGTAGTGGTTGAAACCCTCTCCGGAACAAGACGGCTGTCTCCCTCCCGTTTTATTTACTCTGCCACAGAGAACCTCTTGAAAGGGCATAAATGGTTCTATCCCAACAACATTTTGCTGACCCAAGAAAATTTCCAGCTCAGTCTTGTGCACCGTGACTCCGTTAGCGTTCCAGAGTGCAACCGTGAAATCCTTCAGCCTTGGAGGTATTCTACACGGAAACTAGGTAAAAGATGTTGTATGATTGGATAGCCACAGTTGATCCTTGGAAAGGCTTCAACAGACTCGATGACAAATCTCAAATGTCTTCTCCGGGTATCTCCTTAAGCAGATAAAGGCAATCTTAGAGCGTTGTGGCTTCCACCTCTAGAGTAGAGGGCACTAAACGAAGAGAGGATAGAGGCAGTAAGGTGTTAGTAAGAAGAGTGTGAATAGGTTGGAGGGGGGGAGAGGGAACGGTTAAAAACGAGTTCTTGACCGGTAGGGCGGATAACCAAGGTTGGCTGTAAGAGGATGGCTTTGATAGGAGTTTTGGCCAAGGGGAGAGGAGCCCCCAAGACCAATACTTCAGTAGTAAAACAACTAAAAAAAACCAGTAAACGATAAATGAAATCATTCAACACATGCCACAGAGAATCCTGCTGCTACTGCAAACGACAAACAATACTAAGCTCCCTGTTACTTTCAGAATTAATGAAAATTGGCCAAGGTCATCATCACACTCCCTAAACTAGGAAAATACCCCCTATTTACTCAAAATAGAAATCTCATAAGTCTCTTCTCCCCTCCCACCCTGAGCAAGCTTTTCACAACCTTAACATGACTAATATAAACTAACGATAGATTACTATGCAATCCCAAAACTTCAACTTGGATTTGGGAGTAAGCACTCAGCCACTTATCCAACAGTAACTTTAATAAAAGTACCCACTTTGGCTGCTGCATAGTATAAGGCGTCACTCTCGTGATAGACTGGAGGCCAACGCCGGGTAGATCAGGGTTCGAATCCTTGTTTAGTGTACCGAGTGTGGTTTTCCTAAATAGTTTTCCTCTAAATCCAACCTTCCTCGTCCCTAACACATTACAGTGATTAGTACATGTTTGTATAACCCAAATGGGTAGTAAGACGTGGTGCAAAAGAATAAATAGAAGACGCCACTCTATGCTTATCAAACAAAAAACATTATTAAAACTATATATTTTCTGGACATGGGGAAAGGAATTGATAGTCTGGTGCATAGGACCACTTAAGAAAATTACTAACGTCAACTTCCTTGATTTATTCCTACACATAATCACCAGTTTCCTGAAATTTAAAACTTCCCATGGACGATAGTAGTGGAAAAAAAAAAATCAGCCCTTGAGTGTGTGTGTGTATGTGTGATGGTTTATTACAGTTTGAATCTTGGTTATTTTATATACGCCAAGACGAGGGGGTAACAATGAACAGGACCCGGAAATTTTAAAAATAATTTGGAGTAATGAAAGTTATATAACTAAATAGGTTTACAAGCTGCTTATCTTACTTCACTTTTTTAAGCTTGTCTTTTGTTTAGCGTGTTGTACAGTTTGAATATACAGTGTACCATGCCACGTGATGCTGTGAACGGCCAAGTCAAAACAATGTCAACCGAATTTCCCCGGGCCACCCTCTCTATGAACTTTCATATCAAAAACCACGATAGTTTGATACTGAATCAAGCTCCCCTAAAGAACAATAATTACAGTCGCGAACACAACCCTACAGACAGAAGAGGCAAACCATCCATCAAAGGCTAAAAGTAAATAACGATCGCAGACATGACGAATAGTTATAATCAACCTGCGCCAGACCCAGCCTATACACAGCCAAACCTCCAGAATATGATGGCACTACTGAACACCCTACAGCACACTATGATCTCTTAGGAAGTGGCACCAAAGTCCTTCGACCCTTGCTGGAGCCCCAGACCAGCAAGGCAAAGGCCTCGAAATTACCACCAGGCCGGGCTAGCCATCAAGCACATCATCTGATCATCACGATGGCATCATATTACACGTCCCTACCCGTTGGGGCTCAACAAATCCTGTTACACAGGATCAACCTGCTCTACATAGCACTCTTTTGAGGATGGCCAATCACAATCTAAGCAGCGGGAGACAACGTTGGTGACTTCACAATCTTCAAACCAGGGATCCAGCCCCCGCCTCAGACCAAATTCTGTTCCTAAAGGGAACGACCACCCAACAGAGAATCAAATGAACGTACAAAAAAAGTTAACGGTGAGCAAACCAGCTTTCTTGCTTTTACTTAAAAAAAGATACTTGGGAGAAATATCAGCTAAACTGGTAACAGAAGATAGCTGTACATTTATTAATGCCAACTATAACAGCAATTCGGCTAGCTTTGTCAGACAAAGGCTATATTTTGCCCTAAATACCTATGACGTTATGAGTTTAACTGTTGAAATTCGCAATATTATGAAAATAAAGTTAAAATATTTACACTAGATTTCCAAACACACATTACAGCTTTAACAAGAGAAGGGTCAAGTGTAATGAAATAATTTGGAAGGGAAAATTAGAAGGAACATTTGTTAAATAATGTTCTTCTTGGCATATAGCAGATATGATAAAAAAACATGAGAAAACCGATCAATAAAATGAAAGTGAATATGAAATTATGATTATGATGAAGAAAACTACTACCTTACTCATGTATAGTATCTCCAAAATCCGAATAATAAAATTTTCCTTTCTGTTAAAAAATCACGTTATATTATTTCTCAGAAGAATTAATGAACATACTCTCAGTGACATCTTTTCACTGAGAATAAGAGAAGATTAAGTGGAGGAATAGAAATAAATAAAAACGATACTAACTTTTCAATGGAAATAAGTATAGAAGATGAACTAAGGGCCAGTTTCATAGTCAGATTTAGTACGCCTAATGTGCAAGTCGATACTAAATACAGGACGACACCTACCTAGACCAAAATGGAATGGGCCAGTTTCGCATATGAAACTGGCCCATTCCATTCAATTTCAGGTAGGTGACGTCTTGTATTCAGTATAGCGCCGCACTTGAGGCGTACTAAATCTGACTATGAAACTGGCCCTAAGCCTGTAATTGAATAAAACCATTCAAAGTATTCAGAAAGCACAAATCGATTGAAGAAAAAAAAAAACGCTGAAGGAAGAATTCCAAATTTTTTATTTCCCTTGGAAGTGAACTTATAATTTGTATCTCTTTAGCATTATCCTATAAAACCCAATTTGACGGAAAATGGATTTTTTTTTCAATAAATGGGAATTTTCAACAAAAATCCGTAACACGCTTTCAAATAAATCTATCAATGCCTTTGTATTCCCGAAATTTATTTGATAAAAAATGAAAAATAATTATAAAACAAAGGTTTAAGAGTACGATGTTATCCAATAGTACAGAACAAAAAGTGTAATTATAAATACAACTATACTAGAGTTTTGTTAATTCTATTACACTGTGGAGTAATTAAATAAATCGTATTAGTTTAAAAAAAACTAATATTTATTATTTATTTCACCTTAAATCTTATGTTAGGAGTAATAGATAGAAGAATAGGAATATTTTTCAAAAATTCTCGGGACGCGGGATATACTTCGAAGCTTTTCCCGACTCCCGAGAAATTCAAAGCAGAGACAAATCAGAATCTCTTCTTATGTTTCAGCCTGGGATATTTGAACGTTTGACGCATATTCCCTTATTTATGTGAATCCTATTTATTTAAGTTCACTGGTTCCTTTTGATGATTAAGTTGAAAATATTTGCGGGAGGGATTAGTGCTAGAATTCGTTCTTTTAACTCTGTTATTAATAAAAACTCCCTTTTCTGCAGTTATTAATTTTTCTTTCGGGTGTTAGTCGGAGGTTGTTCAATATTAAATTTTCTAGATTTGACATAGCTTCAGAGAGAATGGTGATTTATCATATGTAATCTACACACACACCTACTTGAAAATAGGTGCAATATTGATATTCAGACGTGTTTAAGTCTTAGTAGATGAGGTAAATCTGTTGGCGAAACGTGCTTGAAATTTCTGGAACATGCTGTAGGATATGAAAGGTTATCGCAATTGGTTTTATTGAAGCTCATGTAACTAACTATAACTTGTATGGTTTTTAATTATATTTAAGTTCCGTCGTAGTAAGTTTCTTGAGTCCTCAGGTTTGCTAGGAAGGATGACCTGGACAAGAGGAAGACGGTTTCGCTTCTCAACATTCTTTACATGACTCATAAGTACTTCACAACATCCCCGTGGAGGAGAGCGTTCGAGACCTACAACTTCTTGAGGGAGAGTCTCCTGTTACACACCGTGATGCGGCCACCTAAGAGTACTGAGATCTTCACGCCACAGGAATGCAAGGATGCCCTGATCCATTTCACTCGAGAGTACATCAGCAACCTACCCCTGGTTCACCTGATTACCCTACCAACTTACCACGTTCATTTCAAGTGAGTGATCTGTGTATTATTTTGAAACAGAGTGTAAGGTTTACCATCGGGTCAGTAATTATAATTACTGAATTTTGGAAATGAAAAAATAGAAAGATTTTAACTTTATAATAATGTCAAATAAGAATGTAATTATGAATCTAAGGCACTCTCACAAGAGATAACTGCAGAATGTACCATCCTAATCAACGGCATACCAAGAAATTTACTTTAACGGGTGGGGGTAGAAGAAGGGCAAAAAATAAAGGTTTTAGCCAGAAATAAATTTATGAAAAAGGGGTGGAGGGTCAGCTTGGAGGGGGTGGTTAGCAAAATAAAGGTTTTTTAAAAAGTCATTTGCACCCCAAGCCAAAGGGAAGACTGCCCCATTTGCCCACCCTCCCAACTTGGGTGCATTACTTATTCCAATCACATTTTATATTTGAAATAATTCTGTAAAAGAGCCCATTTTCATTAAATGTTTTAGCAGTGCTTTCAAGCGATTACATTAAAAGTTTCCACCTAATGCACTGGAATACTGTGGTCCACCCTCATGGAAGTGCACACACAGCTCACCTATAACTAAGGCTACATATAACTTCCTGAGAGCTACAGTAGCTCCATGGCTTCTTTGGTGCTGAATGACAGCTCACAGCGGAGAGCTGACGGCTTTGAAAAGCTACCAGACCAAATTATGCATCCCTACGCCGAACCATATGATCTGCAAAATCATGTGTTTAGCAGCTGTCACTTCTGACAGTCAAAATTTAGGTATATGACGCCCACGGTAGGAAAAAGTTCCTTGGTACCAATAATTCTTTAACACACCTCAGACGTACCCTCGGTTGTTTGAGCCATCAACTCCTATCAGTCGGTGACCCAGACCTCATTAGGTAGAATAAACTATTTTAAATTATATTTTTCCCTACAAACCCGCACCGTATAAAGAACAGCGCGGCTCTCGAGCATGGTTGCAACTAGTCGTGAGATATCTAGCTATGTAGTTGTTATAAGCTACACGGTATCTACAATGTAGCTATTCGAAGCTACGCGATATCTAACTGTATATATGCTACATGATATCTATCTGTGTAGCAGCTAGAAGCTATCTGATATCCAACAATGTTGCCAGCCTCGACAATGTTTTTAACGGTTGTAATTCCACGGGCAGATGAAATACACATGGCTCTTTCTAAAAAGCACCACATACTGTTATGATATACTAATCATCACATGGTTTTATTGTTTGATAACATCAACCCAACAATATTTTGTTAGCTTGATGTGGAGTTTTTTTATATTTTTTTTTGTTGCAGGAATAGTTAATTAAATAACGTTTAAATCTATCGTCTTTATAATCTTGTGGTAAGGAGAAAAGGAACTTATTATTTATATATTTAAATATTATCTTATGTAATAATGAATATCAATGTTATTACATAATTAATAAGTGAAAAGAAAGGGAGAGCAAAGGAAGCGTAGAAGCAATAAGCAAGCAGCGCCTTACAGGCGGAATAGCTGGGCTTCTCAGTCCCGCTGTTAAAACCGCTCGATACCGTAACATAGTAGTTTTAATATTCATAGGACGAGGGGCTCTCCGATATAATAAAGAAGAATATATTTCCGAGCCCTCCTAAATAAGACTTAATTGGAAAATGCATCATATTACAAAAGCCCTCACTAATCTGAATAGCTCTATCAGCAATTTATAAAACAATGCACAAGAAGTAAAAGAGTAAAAAAAAAAAAATTATATCACATTTAATAGAACTACAATCATCAATGAAATATACCCATTGTATTTTGATTTTTTGTGTACAATCCAGATATAATTTCTCAATGAAATTAGCTTTATATAATGTTATAAATATAAAATACTATTAATAAATAATTACATATTATATAAATTTTCCTATTTATTGCAGATAATTATTGAAATAAGTGGGCACATTCAACTGGTGGGAACGGTAAATGAATTCTCGGGATTGATATTAAATTATGTATTTTTGTAAAAGTCTGCTTATCATTACCAGATTATTATGTTATAGGTATAGTAACTTTATTTAAGAGGAAGTTCACCACATTCACGCTAAGAAGAGTTGTAGAGACTTTCGTGATATATCACATGTGAAAAAACTCCCCCATTGAACCGAGCCGGGATTTCAGCCACTACCTTTCATTTATCAGCAATCCTGTTTTTGACGAGCTTAGCGACAGCCTAAGGGCCAGACTCGTAGTCGAAATTAGCTCGCTTTAAATGTAGTGCTATACCAGACACAAGACGACATCTACCTATACCAGACACAAGACGAGATCTACCTAAACCAGACACAAGACGAGATCTACCTATACCAGACACAAGACGACATCTACCTATACCAGACACAAGACGACATCTACCTATACCAGACACAAGACGACATCTACCTATACCAGACACAAGACGACATCTACCTATACCAGACACAAGACGACATCTACCTATACCAGACACAAGACGACATCTACCTATACCAGACACAAGACGACATCTACCTATACCAGACACAAGACGACATCTACCTATACCAGACACAAGACGACATCTACCTATACCAGACACAAGACGACATCTACCTATACCAGACACAAGACGACATCTACCTATACCAGACACAAGACGACATCTACCTATACCAGACACAAGACGACATCTACCTATACCAGACACAAGACGACATCTACCTATACCAGACACAAGACGACATCTACCTATACCAGACACAAGACGACATCTACCTATACCAGACACAAGACGACATCTACCTATACCAGACACAAGACGACATCTACCTATACCAGACACAAGACGACATCTACCTATACCAGACACAAGACGACATCTACCTATACCAGACACAAGACGACATCTACCTATACCAGACACAAGACGACATCTACCTATACCAGACACAAGACGACATCTACCTATACCAGACACAAGACGACATCTACCTATACCAGACACAAGACGACATCTACCTATACCAGACACAAGACGACATCTACCTATACCAGACACAAGACGACATCTACCTATACCAGACACAAGACGACATCTACCTATACCAGACACAAGACGACATCTACCTATACCAGACACAAGACGACATCTACCTATACCAGACACAAGACGACATCTACCTATACCAGACACAAGACGACATCTACCTATACCAGACACAAGACGACATCTACCTATACCAGACACAAGACGACATCTACCTATACCAGACACAAGACGACATCTACCTATACCAGACACAAGACGAAATCTACCTATACCAGACACAAGACGACATCTACCTATACCAGACACAAGACGACATCTACCTATACCAGACACAAGACGACATCTACCTATACCAGACACAAGACGA
>CABFWB010000344.1:238747-275035 GCA_902151455.1 Timema bartmani | reverse complement strand
CCAGCAAGAGCTTACCGTCCAAGGGCCTTCAAGAGAGCAAGAGCTTACCGTCCAAGGGCCTTTAAGAGAGCAAGAGTCCATCGTCCCAGGGCCTTCAAGAGAGTAAGAGCTTACTGTCCAAGGGCCGTAGAGAGAGCAAGAGCTTACCATCCAAGGTTCGTCAAGAGAGTAAGAGCTTACCGTCCAAGGGCCGGTAAAAGAGCAAGAGCTTACCGTCCAAGGGCCGTTAAAAGAGCAAGAGCTTACCGTCCAAGGGCCGTCAAGAGAGCAAGAGCTTACCGTCCAAGGGCCGTCAAGACAACAAAAGCTTACCGTCCAAGGGCCTTCAAGAGAGCAAGAGCTTACCGTCTAAGGGCCTTCAAGAGAGCAAGTCTACCGTCCCAGGGCCTTCAAGAGATCAAGAGTCAACCGTTCCAGGACCTTCAAGAGAGCAAGAGCTTACCGTCCAAGAGTCTTCCGAAGAGATAAAAGCCTACCATCCAAGGGCCTTCAAGAAAGCAAGAGCCTACTATCCTAGGGCCTTCATGCCAGCAAGAGCTTACCGTCCTAGGGCCTTCAAAAATACAAGAACCTACCATCCAAAGGCCTTTAAAAGAGCAAGAGCTTACCGTCCCAGGACCTTCAAGCTATCAATAGATTACCATCCCAGGGCCTAAAAGAGATCAAGAGCTTTCCATCCAAGGGCCGTCAAGAGAGCAAGAGCCTACCGTCAAAAGCAAGATAGTGATAATCCAGATTGGCCAAATCCAGTTATTTTATCATGCGATTGAAGATTAATAGTAAGTGTACCTGTAGCGTTGTATTAATTAGATACATTGATTAAAAATGTGTTTGTTTACAAATTTCAGGGGATTGAAGATTGGCAATAGGTGTAGGCTACCTAATGCATTGTACTAGTTATATAAAATTAAAAAATTGTATTTATTTGCAAGTTTTAGGCTTTTATTTCCTTTGGAGTAATCCCTATATTACTCATGTTAAAATCATTTCACTTGCATTTTCGTGTTACGCGATTATTTATCAGAACCAATCACTCACGTAGTGTGAGGAACAGCTGTATTACATTTTCCTGTTCTTTTTTTTAATCTCAAAAATGTTACCCCCTATAAGAGCACAGGGTTATTTTTACCCCCCCAAATAAAAACGTTCCTACGCCACTGTGACAGCAGCCGTCTCCAAGCGCTAGTATATGTTCTAATTTGTTCTGGAAGATACCCCCCCCTCCCCCCCGGTTTGTTTTCCTTTCTTAACACGTCAGTGTATCTTGTATAAAACCACTACTCCTCGCTTCATATTTTGTATTCTATTCTAACGAATCATCGTAGGAACATCCTAGAGGTCATCGAGGACTAGTAGACATATAGCGCTGGTCATGATGTTTGACGCGTTGGTCTCGCCTTCTAACCGCAGATGATTTAATATATGAGCCTATGTGATTTTTAGATCTAGTATTTTTTTATAGGGTCTTGGTTGTCTGTTTCACTATGACATTATGACATAGCCTTTAATATTAGGGTTTCTGACCTGTTTTTCTACGTCCATAAGACATAGTTTTGAATTTCAGAGTTTCTGTAATGTTTTTATACGTCCATAAGACATAGTTTTGAATGTCAGAGTTTCTGTAATGTTTTGTTATGTCCATACGACATGGTCTTGAATATTTGGTCAATTGCCCGAAGCCCTATACTGTGTGGCCATGTTCCAGATGGTCTTACCTTTTAGATCGAAAAAAAAGGTGGAGATCAGGTAATCTATAGCTTTGTTCCATGACCTGGTTGGGTCTTTGACTGATTCCAGTCTCTAAGGTATCTATTGTTGTACTTAGGTACGGTGCTCAACTCGTGGGTATGCTACTGGTCCAGAGTAGTGGCCCGCGTGGTATTGTTTATTTTGTCCAGCCCTCTTCAGGCACCATCTGAATTAATTAATATTTAACTGTTTGCAATTGTTACAGTCCGTCTCCAGACTTATGTCGAAATTTAAATATACTATTGAATGATCTGGCAATACTAATGAGGAATAGACCGACCATAGTATTTTTACAACCTAGAATCCTGGTAGCTCACCATTAACTATTTGTAAACTTATTGTTCCTTTTCTAGAAACTTAACCTTTGTATCTCGTAATTCAATATTGAGTTAACTCATGCTAGCTAGGCCGTTTAACTATCAACGTTGTAATTATTTAAATTAGGACTTTCTAGAATCAGGTATTGTTCAACTATTGTTCTTTTATATGCTTATTAGGTTAAAGTCTAGTAGCCGTATGGCTGGAGTGGTGTTATGTACTGTTGCATAACCTTAAATCTATAATTCCTTACAATTTAAATAGCCGTTGTTTTCAGGCAGACGCACCTTCGTTTTAGAATGTGCTATTGTTCTATTTTAGCGAGCTACACCCTTTTCTATTAAAGACACAACCATACTTGTCTTGATTGTGAGCCAAATTGAGGTGCTTCACACCCAACTCTCCCAATAGGGACAGTAATGTATAAAGTAACTGATATAATTCCCATCGATAAACATTGGAAGGTTTTGTATATGATCACGTCAAACCATTTGTAATACTTCCGTCTTTTTTGAATTTAAATAAACTGATTTGTTAAAATTGTATATATCTCTTTTGTTTCTTGCAACCCATTCTTCTTTGTAAATCTTTGTTACTGTACTCGTCAATTCTTCTATGTGATAAGAGAAGCTGTGATACAATAGGTATTGATAATATCTATCAAAAGTGACAACTCCTGAACCCATTACTTGATGTATGAATATGTAAAATTATTATTATTAGCACCGCGTCTTACTACCAGTTCGGGTTATACGCACTTACGCTAATGTGTAATGGTAGGGTGATTGTGAGATGAAATGGAGGACCTACAGTTTAACGTGGAATCCGAACCACGGTGGAGGCCTGGCATTCCTCACATTCACAAGTTGTGACTAATACACGTCTTGACAGAGGTGAAGGAAGGGTTTGGCCATCAGATAAATCTGTGCCAGGACCTAGGATTGAACCTTGGACCCCCAGTACAGAAGTCTGACACCTTACCCCTAGACTACCAGGTCACCTATGTAAAAGTAGACAGTAACTTTTTATAGTTCTCGAAAATATCCATTTGTAAGAAATTTGGTTGGCTATAAAAAAACTAGCTATACAAATAACTAAAAAAATAAGGTTAGTCCAAGAATACTTGAGGCATTTAATTTAATTTTAACAAATTTTGATCTCAACTCAATTTTTTTCCTTGGCTGAATGGATCCTAAAAATGTGTATATGCTTTTTATACCATACTAAACTAAATATATTAAACTGATTATTTATGTGTCGCAGTTTTATTCCCTGTGAAGGGCCATTGATTGATTCACTATCCTTTCTACGGGGTTTGAAACAATTTTTGGTGAAAGGTAAACCAAGCCATTAAAAATGAAAAGTTTGATGATAAAGTTTATTCAAATCTACTTTTATGTATTTTATTTGCAAATAATAAAAAGTATTTATTTTTTATTTAGGGTATTTAACGTACACTTCCTGAACCAACTGATTATATTAGCACAACACCAATTTCTATGAGCGAGAGAGAAAGGGCCTACAAATTTTTTCCGGGAAAGGTATTTTCACATACCTACCAGGGTTCTTTTAAATGCCACAATCGACATGGGCTGTGTCTATTCAAAGCGCTGGTTAATCTCTGTAAGCGGCAGTAACTTTATTGAACTTGATCGCCCTTGACTTGGAGGTCAAGGTTTGAACTCCATCTGGGTATACTGAGACTGATTTTCCTCGACTAATTCTCACTATTTATTTACGCATTATAATAATACACTACTGAATTTCCTTTAACCTACTTTCTAACTAATTTAGTGATAACTTTGAAATTAAAAGTACAAATCAGAGCTAAATATGTCAAGTAAAAAGTTTAAAAAAAATGTATATGTCTTCTTAAAAAGGTTTTGTTCATCACATCAGCCAAGCCTTTTAAACCATTATTTATATTATTTAAATCAGTAGAACAAGCCAATGAGTGAGCATAAAATCCTCAAGATATTCTTCGCGTATGAACCGTATTCAGGCATTGCAGAACTGACGCCTAAAAACATTGTTGACGCAATATGGTACGTCTCCAATAAGACTCTGTACGTATACTAAGATGTTATATGTATCAAAGACTACTCCCGGGGACTTTCGCGATTTTTCCAGGACCAGCTGCTGGGTTCCACCAATCCTTTTAGATCCAAGGGTTTGCGATAAGCCAAGGAGGGTCCCACAAAAGTCCCAAAACCCTCTTCGGGCGCGCGATATTTGATCCCAAGTGATCTGTGTGTGCCTCTCACCGAATTCCCCGTAGAGTTAATATGATTACACTTATCTCTATAAGCCCTTGTAGGTTTGCATTCATATTAATCATTTTTATCTTTCAGGTGTACTTCACGAAATGCAAGCACACACCACTTTAAAGATCACTCCTTTTACCGTGAAAGGTAGCAGTCTTACTTTGATGAACTTATCATTTTAACTTTTCCATAGTGGAATAATGTAAGGTAGGCTTGCTGCCTCTCAGAATAAAGGGAGGGTACAGTTAAAATTATGGTGTGACCTATGGATTTGGTGCACAATTTAATGTGTTTCCATACTTCCTTTCTGGAAGCATTTTAACATGAAATTGGACCTGGTTGGAAAAACCCCAGATATCCTGGAAGTCCAAACGAAGCAATACTACAAGTTTAATACTGATATTAAACTTAACCGGTAATACATTTTCTTGTAGGTGGGAAGCCGCTCCGGTGCTGGAGATTGTCGTGGATAAAGAACAACAGAAAGAGAACAAAGAAGGCGTCAAAGAACAAAGGGAAAATAAGCGTTCGCGTACTAGCAGTAGATCGCGTAGTCTTCTCAAATAGAAATTCATGCGTTCATTGGTTTCAACCTCTTCAACATGTATAAGCAACTCACGAAGAACAAAATCTAGTTGGATGGAAAGTTGAATCTTACAAGATATTAACTTGTTTTGTGATTAAATTTCCAATATTTGTATGTTAAATTTTATTGTAGCTCACATAAATTATTGATTAGTGTTTCAAAAATTTTAATCTAACGCAATATTCAATGTTTGTACTGACTTTTATTAATTGTTTGGCAAAATATTGTGATGGTAACAATATCCGATGTATTAGTCTTGTGTTAAGTAAATAAAAACTGATTGCTCACCTTCTTATTCTTAGTGATCTCTCCCCAAATCTCGACGTTGGAGGAAACATCTAATTCCTCCATACCTATGGTTACTTCACCAACCACATCGTTTCTTGAAAACCGATCATAGTCAAACACCTACAATAACATAAGAAACTTGGTTACCAATACATTTTATTTACTTATATTAAGTGATAACACATTATGTTTCTAGCCATTAATGGTAAGATGAAATGCAATAGCTTATGACAATCCAACACAATATTAAAAATAACATATTTTGAATTAATAGTAAAAGTAGCTCTAGTAGTAAGAATTGAATGCTTTATATCAAGAGATTTTTTTAGTGTTTAGAAATAAATGAATATAGGCTAGGCTATTAAGAATATATTTACAAACCAAATGTTTAGAAACTTGTTTACACTCCATTTATACATAATTTTAATTGTATAAATAAGAAATAAAACCTTGTAGTTGCTCTGGAGGCATTTTACTCATGCCTAATGTAGTAAATATCTACAAGTGCACATTTTTCTATTTACTAGTGTAAGAAAATGACTTCGATGGAGGAAACTTAGAAAAGTAATAATTTCAATAGACAAAATATTGAAATTCCTTAAATACCACAGATAAGTAAAAGTGCATAAAATAACGTTAATATAAAATCAATGTAAGAAAGAGAAATAAAGAGAAAACAACATGAACTTATAAACAAAATAACTGATAATACTATATTAGCATAATTATTATTTAGATTGTAGCATTGAATATAACGGATATATTAAAGTTAACTGGACCTATTGCTGTGTTTCTTATGAATATGAAATAGATAAACGAGTTAATAATAATAATAATAATAATAATAATAATAATAATAATAATAATAATAATAATAATAATAATATAGGAGGACAAAACATATTTTTCCATAACATCATGGTTGAGACTAAATTTTATTTTAGTGATCTAGTATTCTATTGTGGGTAGAGTTGACCAAACAGGACAAGCTAAAAGACATGTGTATAGATCTAAAAGTACAGTAAATTAATTATTCAGAATCATTAAAATAATTCAAAGAAATATTTTTTGTACACATGCTTTAATAAATGGGCTGGTGACCTGGTGGTCTAGGGGTAAAGTGTCGGACTTCTGTTGCTGAGGGTCCGGGGTTCAATCCTCGGTCTCGGCACAGATTTATCTGATTGCCAAACCCTTCCTTCACCTCTGACAAGAGGAGTATTATTCACAACTTGTGAATGTGATGAATGCCAGTCCTCCACCGTGGTTCGGATCCCACTTTAAACTGTAAGTCCTACATTTCATCTCACAATCACCCTACCACTACACATTAGCGTAAGTACGTACAACCCGAACGGTTAGTAAGACGCGGTGCTATATAATAATAATAATAATAATAATAATAATAATAATAATAATAATAATAATAATAATAATAATAATAATAATAATACATGGGATATTTAACGGCTGAAGACTAATTTATTTTTAAGGGAAGTGTTCTTGCACTATCATAGGAGGAGGATGAATAAACCACATTTATAAATCATATGTGAAAAAATACCTCGGTGAATCCAGTCAAGTTTTGAAACTCAATATGCTCGTCATCGACAATTAAGTCCATTTTGATACTGATGCTTTAGAATGCGCTACTAACTGGTATGAATGATGCATAAGCAACCTAAAGAAGTAATATAAAATTGAGAGAGAATTGGGAAGTAGTGATTATGTTAATAGAGGTGATAAGCCTTTAAAAATCTTTTTATAAATAAATAAAGTAGACAAATTTTTGGTGTAATTTTATGAGCATGGATGAGGGTAAACTCGTAAGAAATAGAATACAAATCTAGACTACCAGGGACAAATTCGAAATTCTTTCAAGAAAGAATCGCAGGGAACCAATAAATGCCCTTCTTTTTTTGAAACCATTATTGTTATATCCCTCACATTTATGGGAGACCAGTTAAGGTAGATCTACTTCCCAAACTAAATAACACCGAAAAGTGGTAGAGCTAATAAAGAGGTAAAATCAAAACGATAGTTTTGTATTAAGTATCTTCCTCTTTCTTTTTATCATGTTTTGGAATGTTTTAAAAATAATTTATACTTCTTTAAATACAAAAATGTTTATTTTATTTTGGTTTTGTATTGATTTTATTCCAAATTGTAGAGGTATATCAAAATTATCTTAATCCAGTTGTTTGCAACCGAAGGGTTTCCGATCCCATTTAGGCGTCATGACATGTTTCGGGTGGGGTCACAATGTTTGTTGAGATTACAGCTTTATATTTACTATTTTGAGTGATTTTAATGATTGCAGGACGGTTACATATTCAATTAGAATTCAAGCGCTTAAAATTATAAATACTGGTAAGTTACTGAGCCCTGTTTTAAAAAAAAAAATAGGAATCCCACTCTATTTGATAAGGATGCATGTATTGTGTGAAATAACTGAAACCATACAAGTAATACCTTTCGGCCACAAAGATACTCAAATAAGAATCAAAAGTTACTCGAGTAAAGCCTAAATTACCAACCAGTAACCCGAGCGTCTCCGCTAGCGGTCCGCCCACGGGGCTACTGTTTGCTGACCATTTTACGACGCGTCCGTGATTAGTCATGGGGAACGTATCATACTAGTCGCCGGGCTACCTCAATTACAAACTCACTCATCATGAATGAACAGTTATTGTATTATATAAGGTAACTTTATTTTGACATTCTGTACAACGCTATACATTCTGTAACAGTTTGTTGCAGTTCCTTTGCCACGACGAATATTCTGCAGTTTATATTATTTTCGTTGTGTGGATGAATCCCAAATATTCTTTGGTTAGGCCTCTTACATCTGTAATAATAATAGGGAACCAAATCCTCCTCAGCACTCAAGTCACTGGGCATTATATTAATACATATCAAATATTATAGACGCCACGAATAAGGTGATTGCAGCTAGATAGCACGAAACTGATTGGAGTACTTTAAAATAAATCATCCAATTG
Source organism: Timema bartmani (assembly GCA_902151455.1). Taxonomy (NCBI): domain Eukaryota; kingdom Metazoa; phylum Arthropoda; class Insecta; order Phasmatodea; family Timematidae; genus Timema; species Timema bartmani. The sequence continues at coordinate 266,828 of CABFWB010000344.1, read as the reverse complement.
CATTCTGTATTAAGGGAACTTTCCCTTAAAGCAAAAACAATGAGGGAGTAAGAGATATCTCCAGTCAGGGAAGCCCATGCTCTCAAGTGAGCTGTCAATGTTGATGTTGATGATAGGCCATAACATATTTATTAAACTTACCTGTAGAATAAGAGATTTGTCCTGCAGATCTTCATGCGATACTGGAAACTTGAAGTGCTCGTCAAAGAAAGGGTTAGGATCATTGCGGTGAATAGCAGTCTGTCTCTTTCTGTTATCCACGGGGGATGAAAGGCTCAAGCGTACGTATGGGTCATTGAAGCCTCCTTGGTCGCTGCCGGTAAGGTTGTGCGCTGAAAATAAAAAATAACTTTTACACCTACTAAATGTCCAACCTTCCAGGAATTCAAGTCAAATACTCTCTAGTACCATTGTCTTAAACAATATTTTGACTAGTTTCGAAAACCCACCAATTTAGCTATGTTTCTATATGTGCAGAAGAACATGAAGTATAGAACATTATTTTTGTAAGAAGCCCGTTCTGGAAGGCCTTGTTTTATACCAGAGTCCTACTTTATAATAATATTTTGGTAGGATGAATAAAAACCTTTCCAAAACGAACTTCATACTGCCGTTTTAAAAGGCCTTTTATCTTACCAAAATAATACTACACAGTAAACTACTGTTAAAATTAAGGCCTTCCAGAGCGGAATTAACACCAAAATCAGAGTCTACCTCCAATACTTCCCTAAAAATATATTATATCCTACGTTAGTATAAACGTTTTATTTTATGGGACGGATACTTTTTTCTAATTATTTTTATTTAATGTCAGTGCAATAGACTATTTTGTTTGACAGAAGGCACGAACTCTATGGTTGTATGAACCACTTCGGTTTTCACATGGTCTAACGTGCCATTCTAGCAATATACTAGATTCTGGGTGACGGGAAGATTGAGGTTCAAATTCCAGTTGGGTATACTGAGATGATCTTTCCATAAATGACTGTCCACTCTCCCTCAAGGAAAAGATAAGTAGATTTTCTCTCGAATTCCACCTTACTCATCCCTATTACATCCACGTAATCAGTGAATTAACTTATTTAATTGAAACAAAAATTTGGAAGTATATTTTGTTAATTATCTAATTATCATTTCCAATCAAGTAAGATTGATCTTTGAATTATAGCTGTTAGTCCAAGTTTTAACTGTATTATGAATTAGCAATTTATTTTTTTAAATTTTAATTTAGAGAAATGTCTCTTGAAGGTGGTAAGATATTGTCTGAAGCCGTATATAATAATAATTAAATACAATTTTGAGTAATTCGATTACGTATCACAAACAAGCAAGGTTTCAATCCCTAAAAGTTTCATTAAATGGAATTATTTTTATAATTTTTGTTGTTGTTAAAATAACGTAATTATAGTCACGAAATGTGTAGTTACCAATACCTTCAATGAGATGGACGTGTAGATCGGATCTGTCGAAGTCGTAACTGAGCCGGAGATGCAGTCTGCCGAACGTGGAGCCGGAGCGTCGACTGGTGAGGAACAGAGGTCCATCTCTGCGCTGGTACAAGTCCGGCTGGAGGGCGCCTAGGGGTGAGGCAGGGGGCCCCGTGGGATCAGACATGAGGGACCGTGTGGCAGCAGGAGGTATCAATAAGGGTGACAAGCACCGGCCAATGGCTGCCCCTTCAAAATGGGAAACATATACTACTTACAATTTTGCCTCTTGGGAAAACATCAACAAGCCACTAATGGTTACCTATTAGATCATTTAGGGTAAGCCTTTAACATAGCTGGATGTTTTACTCACTGTGAAAGCAATGAGAGACACACTATCATCGAGGTTCCAGGAAACAGGTTCGTGCCATATAATAACAGAGATAGAGTTACAGATTTAAGGAGCTAACTGGCATGAACCTTGTTTATGGGTGTAATGAGGAGTGCTCACAGTAATCATGTGGCTTTTGGTTGGATGAAGAACGAAGTTTCATCTAGCGGTAGCTTCACTTGAATGCTAGAAAAGTTGCCTAAATTTCAGGCAACATGTCAAATGTTTGACGTTCCATAGCTCCTTATTTCATCGCCAAAAATAGGTTCCTTATACCAATATAGTAATCATATCATCATCTTCCACCACTTTTTATTTTGGCACGCTATTTCAAAATCCCCTCACAACAATAAACGCATATGTAACCAAATGGCAATGTTTACTCTAGCTTTGTATCGGTACTGGGTTTATTCTAGATCAATCCAATGTTTTCTCAAACATGGTCCAAACATCCTGTTGAGAATACAAGGGAGCTATTTGTCTACTGTGGGGTGGGAAATATACAAGTCCACTTCCCACTACAGTATCACAGCCCATAGTAGCAAGGACTATTGTAAAGGCCTATACACACATAATACTAAGCTAAGCCATGCTATGCTGTGCTAAGACTTAGTCAGTTTGGTTTCACACTCATTGCTAAGCTTAGCTAAACAATGGTTCCTCTTTCCCTCCCGAATTCAGTCTTGTTTCTTTCTGGTCTGCTCCAGTGAAGTTTAGTTATGATGGCGTTCTCCGAAATGTCTTGTTTGAGTTCAGGTGATAGTACCAAAGAAGAGTAGATGCTGCTGTTAGCAGCTGTTTTGGAATATGAAGAACATTTAGGAGGTGGAGGTTTGATTTGTTAAATCAACGCTTCCATTTTAATATAAAAACATATATTAAATATAAAACCTAAATAGAATATTACTTAAATATACTTGAAACAAACTGAAAACAAAACTTGAACACTTCTTTAGTTATTTTCACCAAACCAGCACAACGTTTGTTCAATACGGAGCCCAAGTTGCGTTATGTGCATGCGTAACGTAAGATGGCTCAAGATGGGAGATGGGAAAATTGCCCGGCCAGCAATCGGAAAACACATAGCGCGGTGTAGCAAGAAATAGCTTAGCTTTTCGTGTGAACCAACAAATTTAAATATATGGCCCGCTATTTTTCTAAAGAATCAGCAGACCAAATATTAGCTTTTGCAGAAATTACCCCATCATGTATGGAAATATAAAAGTTTTTATAACTATAAAAAAGAGGTTTAATTATTTTTTTTATTAAAAGTAATAAAGTAACGTTTGTTGAAGTCAAAATGAATCAAACTTTACAGATTACAAATATTTTAGAACAACAGTTGGCTGTGTCTATATACCTAGATTGCAGTTAACCTTCATACATGTATACAACTAAGTTAAATTCATTTTATGTGAATCTTCTTTATTGGATGTGCATCTTGGGCGTTGTTCTGATATGTGTAGATGCCAGCTCTAGTCAACATGTTGACAATTGGTCAGAATTAAAACGTTGTACAACGAGAGTCTGCGTGATACTCTTAGTAGGAAAACATCATGATGAGGGAAATTCACAGAAATCCAAATTTGGCAAAACGTGAAGCGAAATTATACGAGTTAGCTGGCTGAAAATAATTTGTATCTACTTAAAGGCAAATAAATTAAAAAATGACTTAATCATGAGTGAATTGAAGTATACACTCGTATTTAAGTGAGTTCCCTTTTCCCTTCTGATTTCTGTTCTGTTGGGGGAGCTGCTAAGGTGATTTCATATCAAAATATCAGCCCGATGTAAAATTTTACTGTTTTCTCAAAATTCTACATTCAAAAATAAATACATGGTTGGAACCAAATAAAATGGGTCCGCATTGCCAACAAATAGTTTACAATATTTAAGGTGTTTCTATTAGAAGAATCACCTATTAGATCTATCCAATATCAATTAATTTACTATGTATATATATATATATATAATACATATATTATCACCATGCCTTACTATCCATTCAGGCCATGCGTTTATATGATAATTACTTTGATAGGAAGGAAGCATTTTAGAGGTAATCTACTTGCATTTGATTAGGGAGGCGGTGGAAAACCATTTAGGGAAAACCACCCTCAGTAGACACAACTGGATTCTAACCCCCCTCGGTCATCAGCAGGCCAGTCTAACGCAAAAATGACGTCTTAGACCTTTTGGCCACTAAAAGCGATATATACTAATCCATATATTAAATTATTCTAAACAGTTTTTTTTTCAAAGGTTTAGAGGGAGTTGTTTTATTTTAAAAAATCCAAAGTATCAGTATTAGGTAAGTACCCCTGGGTGATCCGGGTGGCACGGGCGAGTTGCACAGGGATGCTAGAGAAGACTGTGAGGGTGAGGATGTCCTCATCTCGCCCATTGAGCCGCAGGGGGAGGAACAGCGGATATCGAGGGACGCCGCCCTGTGACAAGATGAGCCTGGGGAGGGTGAACGGCTCACCCCTCCAGTCGCCCCTCCTAGCTCCTGGTGAACGCCTCGGCCATCAGGGGCGAACGTGCGGATCTGAGGCGACGAGCCACGGTGGCTCTGCCGAACACATATTCAATACATCGTTAAAATTATATGAAATCACAGTCAGCCATAATATTTTACGATAAAAATAAAATGTGGGCAAATTTAATAACTGGAGAGGAAAATTTATGAGAAGAGATTTATAATTAGATCAGAGGCAAAATTAGAAGTTAGTTGATATTAATAAAACTCTAGAATTAGTTAACATACATAATAGACCCGTATATTTATTTACTATTTACTGACATATTAATTTCTTATTATTAATTTATCCAACAATAATTTTAGTGCAATTATTGAAATTAGCTTTCCAAAGAGTTTTAATACTTTACTTGCTATTTATCTATAATATTTTAAGTTAAGAGCATGCTTTATACGACTTATGTACATGATTAAACATATTAACATTGTCAACCCAGGACAAGTTACTGTCATATTCTGTGATCAATAAAATCACATTGTTATATCTTATCATAATTTATAATTTTGTTATATGTACTTTGGCTTTTGCATTAATGTTGTAATGAAAGGAATTTAAAGTGTTTCGTTCTCACCTGGGACATCCAGTCATCTGTTTTCTATCTAAGCCCTTACCATTAGAGAAAGGCTACTTGTATTAATGCATTAAGGAATCAACTTTTTTTTTCATTGTACATGATTTTCAATATTATATTTGAATTATTCAGTGTTGATTTGGTGGAAAAGGAGGTGTTGTATGCCATGATTCCTAAAAAAGTATCTTTTACTGGGTGCCATCATTTTTAAAAATGGCTGCCACAGGTGAACCGGGTGAGAGCCGATGTGGCTCCCGTCCTTAAAATCAACTTATATAGTACATATAGTATATAGTGTATATAGTACATGGGACAGAAAAATGTTGCCTTTATACCAAAATGCACAACTGCCCAGCTTTTCGCTACATCCCTCCTGGAGTATATCCTTTCAATCTTTTTAGCTTCAACAACATCCATACACAGTCATGCATGCTCTTCTATTATTAAGACTCTTAAATAGTTCTCTTTTTCACACATTCATCTACAACATTTAGCCAGGTATTACATGGACTACCCATTCTTTTTTATCCGCACACTCTACCTTCATACATTTTAATCGTCACTCAACCCACACTTATCCACTCTACATTCCCAAACAAACGGGAGGTGCTTCTTTCACATTGACCTATTGGATTCCCTTTCAAACCGAACTCCTTCAGCACCCATTCATTACTGACTGTGTCCTTACGAGTTTTTCTCAAACATTTACTGTAGACATCTCATTCCAACAGAATTCATCTTGCTCTTGTGTTTCTCCTGACAAACTCACGCTTCCCACCCATAAAACAATGTTGGTGTTAACACACTTTTATATGTTGCCATCTTTGCCTTTTTCGTTACTACATTAGCTAACACCTAAAAAGAAAGTAAAGCCTTGATAAAAAAAATCATTTTTTTAGATATATTTTTGGCATCGTTGATTACTTATGATTGATCTGCTTTCTAAAATATGCAACTAATCTACTCATATTTTGTTGAAATTTTCAGTTGTTCTACAAAATGATATAGTAAAGATTATTTCTGAAAAAAATTTTAAAAATGGGAGAAAGGCCAGTGAAAGAAATGACGAATTCCAGAAATCTTGTAATTTTATTTTCAAACTAGGTTTCTTGTGGGTTTGTACCTGTTGACTGACGCCACTGTCCAGGCTTCCCTGAGAGGATACGGAGGGTGTCCTGGCAAGCCGGGGTTGCCCTCCGGGATAGGAGCGAGATTGATGCGTCAGGACCGGCGATGAATCGTGTGGCGTCCGCATCATCTCAGGGTTGACCGCATGGGGCGCCACTGTACGCACAGGTTGCACGGTGTGCTGTTCCTTAGCCACGTTGAACTCCTGCAATAAACATGGCGGCAAGACACTTCAGCTGGGCTCGTCAATACTGAACTCGTGATTATGGAGCTATTATTATACATGGAGAATTATTGTTGTTGAGAGAATAAAGTTGATACATCAAACGAATATCGGAGAAATGTAAGCATCCAGCTATCTTGAAAGTTGTTGGAAGATATTATTTTAAATAATTTAAGTCTTTTTTCCGCTTAAATAACTTCTATGGAAAATAAATCATAGTTTTTAATCCTCTAGGAGGACTAGATTTTATAGTGTAAAATATAATTAATACTCACTTATTGAAAAATGCCTGAATTACAGATTTGTTCGTCCACTGTCAATATTGCCCTCTTTAATGATCAATTATTGATTGTTTTTACCATATCTAACAGATTTACAGTATCTTCTGCAATGTACCTCTTGTGACGTTATGCTGGTACAACTTACGAAGGAAAATGATCAAACTTTTAAAGCAGAAATATAAAATATTTATCATTTACAATAACCATCGTGGAGTGTATCTAAATCAACCCAAGAAACTAAAGAAGTTTCTGTTTTTACTATAGGCTAACAATAGCAACATAAAATACATTATGAGAGATAATGATAATATTACGTTAGTTTGTTATAATAATCTAGTACACATGTTAAAATTGTGGCTATAGACAAAAAAAAACTACTGTATTGTATCAATCGGTTGTAGTGATAATTATGGCAAAACATGGATGTTATTTAAATTAAATTCATACTGAGCATGTTTTATATCATTTATACAATATTTTTGGTTTGATAGTATAACATTAAGATATGTACAACTTTAATTTAAATAGGTTGACCTGGTGGTCTAGGGGTAAGGAGTCAGACTTCTGTGCTGGGGGTTCGGGGTTCAATTCTCGGTCCCAACACGGATCTAGCTGATTGCCAAACCCTTCCTTCACCTCTGACAAGACGTGTATTAATCATAACTTGTGAATGTGAGGAATGCCAGGCCTCCACTGTGGTTCGGATTCCACGTTAAACTGTAAGTCCTCCATTTCATCTCACAATCACCCTGCCATTACACATTAGCGTAAGTGCGTATAACCCGAACGGGTAGTAAGACGCGGTGCTAATAATAATAATAATAATAATAATAATAATAATAATAATAATAATAATAATAATAACTTGAATAGAGCTTATCATATCATAGCATAACTGAGCGATACATTTTATTTATATTAACCCCTTGGAAATAATTAAATATCATTCTCTACACATGTCTTATGGATCTGTTTTAAATCTAGATGAATACAAAATTTCATAATGCCACCTAAAAATTAAATATTTATGTTAGGACTGAATAAGGGCTAGAGGTACAGAGTATTAATGTATAATTTAAAATACATATGTGGAAATGATCTAAAGAAAACAGTTATTTGATGTACTGGACTTATTATTACTATAAACCCATAAACCGCGTCTACTTCTAAATCAATGGTTTCAAATCTGGGGGATTAAACCCCCCATAAACCCACTGTTAATATTTACCTTTCAATGAGGGTAGTAACATATGAGGGAATGGTCAGAAATATGAATACAATTGAGTTCTAAATTTATAATCTGGTCCGCAAATGATAAGGTTATTGGTTTTGGAGTTGTCATCAACATACTTAGTTGCAAATGGCTCCAGCGCTGAACAGAAACTTATCAGGCAAGAAACACACCTCAAATAATAGAAAGGGAGGACTAGAGAATGAGGTTGATTAATATTGACGTAATGTTGGTTCTTTAGTGCAGATCCGTTAGGCACAAGGCAGGCTCTAATTAACCTCAAGTATTGGTGCAGTTTATTTTAAATTTTTGAGTATATGTATTTTCCGGGTTCAATCTCCGGCGCTTCCAATATTTTTTTCTGTGAAGCATTGGGTCTGACACGGGGTCAAATTCAGCCTCGTAAGAACAAATGAGGAACTACTTGAATAAACCAGCAACACCGGTCTAGAAAACCGAGATTAATGGCAAGAGTGTTATTTGTGCTTACTATATGACACCCTATATCCGCAAATGTTGGCACTCTCATCGTTAATGGCGGCAGCCACTCGGTTGGTATAGATCGATTGTGAGATCACGCCATAGAGTATGTATACAATTAGGATAATTTAATTTGATACATTTACAATTTCATGGAAAGTTTGTGCCCGAGGGTTTGTTTGATGTACTTACTAATCCACCCAAAGTAGTGCGTGCACTAATCTCTTCTTATGGCTAGTGCCACCCGCCTACCACATCTGGGAGAAAGCACTTGTACCAGGTAAGTCATAAATAAGAGTGACGGATACCAGTTGCCCTGAATATTGTAATTTATATTAGCAAGAGAGAAATTGACTATAAATTTTGCCAGAACGATAGCCCTATTTCAAATCATGCCTTTCAGAGATATTTTCCATGCCTCAATTAACATGGGACCAACGGCTTTATTTCTTCTCAGGAGGAGTTCATACTTCGGATTTTTTGTCGATCTGTAAAAATATGTTGGCCTTGGCTGGGTTTGAAACCATGAACTTCTGGTCTTGAGGTGAATCCTTTACCCTAATACCTACCAAGGTTGTCAAATATAATCAATCATTTGCATTTAAAATTGATGTATTTACTCAATTTTCCTCAATTATTTAAGCCAAACCCTAGCATAATACTTAACTGGGNTTTATTCCTGAGATATCTCTTCATAATTTTAATGGCTAATACTTTAATTTTATTTTAAAATATGGTTATAAAACTGAGATCTATAATATGTATAGTTATTGTGAACACACAGTACTGTACCCAGCCAAAGAAAAGGCCCTGGGGGCCTGGCCTGCCCTCAAAATGTCAAATGAAATAACATTTAAATAAAATGGTAACTCCCCATTTTCAATAAAATAAACGAAGAATAAATATATACTACTATCGTGGTGTAGGTTATAATAGTATCTATAAATCACAAATTGAAAGTTGGGAGACTGGAGGATCTGGAAATCTTACCCCCTTGAATGTTAACTAATATTACATTTAATTAAAATAGAAAAGCGGCTTTTAAATACACTGAATTAAAAATGTATTCTATTAAAACGCCACCTGTTTATTTATACATTACCAAACCTAATTTAAAGAACTTGAATACTTGATTATTTTAGGGCAAATAAATACAAACAAAGCCTATACTCGTATTGGTATAAGAATAACTTTACTGAATTTGATATGTATAGGTGAAAATAAATCAATATGAGAGAGGGCCATGATTTAATTTCTAATAGCCTTCTTATATCTACAAAAAGTGAAGGATGCTGTGGAAATGACATACTGTGTAGTAATGAACGGATATCTGATAGAGTTTTAAGATATCAGTAAATACTATGGCAATACTGATGCTACTATACATTAATTATTTAGTCAGCAACATATATTGAACAAGTATACTGTCTGCTTAGCCACTCAGCGACGGAGACTGAAATCAAACTTGACATTATTAAATTAAAAAATAAGAGCCACATTTGTTATAAAGTTTTGTAGTCTTTGTTCATATAATTTTGAATGTAATTTAATTATTTATTTAAAAAAAGTGCAATCACCACTTTCAATACAACCCCCACTTAAAATATCACAGAATAAAATATATTAGGACTCAAAACCATCTTTATTTATTTTTATGAGATGTTGATAAAATTATAAACATTTTCTTCAATTTTTCTTCAAGCCCTTCCATAACGATTTGAGACAACTTCATAATATTTAATGTTCTCCTTGCTGGATGTTATTTTGGTTGGCTGTATGCGCGCGCATAATCTCTTGTCCTCTACTACTTCACCATTGCGGGCCACGAGTGGAGTAAGCTATAGGTCAAAGGTTATATAGCAAGGAGAACATTTTATTTTGTGCCCCACGTCTTACTACCCTTTATGGCTTACCCTTTTACACTTATAGGATAGGAAGGAAAACAGTAAAATTTATATGAAATATGACCGCATTAGAATGTAGGGAGATTGAGCAGCTATTTATGTAGTAACGCCTAAGTACACCCTCCTAATATTTGATACCCAATTTCCCAGTAATCGGAAACCAGGACTAAACGAGCTTGACGTTTTGTCTGTGTGCCCCACTGATTTAAATAATTGTAGTGGTCAAAGGTTTTTTCAATAGTTTGGGGGAGGTGGGGGGCACGGAGGGATCACTTTATTTGTTGACGCCGTTGTCAGTGGAGTTGTTGATTGCTTGGATGTTGAGGTGTTAATCCCGATCGAGGATACCAAGGGTTGGTTTGTGAGCTCTTTCATCACTTCCCTTTAAATTAAGTTGCTAATAAGCTAGTGCCCTGTCATTACTCTACCATCCGAGAAGTCAAGCAAAATCGACCATGCGACTGCGCACTTTGGTTCACGCACGTCCCATTGAGGTGTATCCTGAGATTTGGCAAGCAGTTGGAGGGATCACCACATACAACCAGGAAAGTATAAAAATGGAAAAATTTCAAAATGAGTCATCGGGAATTGGGGGAGGTTGGGTCTATAAATAGTAAAAACCCTTTAGGGGAGGCAGAAAATTGAAACTAAGCAGATCTGTAGAGGAATCAACAAATAACCGAAAACGTTATACAATTTAAAATTTCTAAGTGTGGGTTTGTCAAACGGAAGAGGTGGGGCTCAATATTTTCAAACCTAATAGAAACTATTTCTCTCTGTGGCAAAAACCTGAAATTTGGTTGGAAGGTATAGGGCCCACTCCAAATAACCATAAAATGCTGGTAGTTTGAAATTTTAAAATGGGACTCCAGGAAAAAGGGTGTGTGGGGGAGGTGGGCAGTGGGAGGTGGAATACAGAATACAAAGAATAAAAAACTTCTAGGTGAAAGATAAAATTGCAAATTTCCAGGATTATTGCGAAATCATTCCAAATAATTAAATGTGTCTTCAATATAAAACTTACACCATTTATAAGTGGAGGCTGGCAAAATAGAAAATAGGGAGGGATTTTAAAATTTCCAAAACCAATACAAACAACAATTTACTTCTCATTGTGGTAGATGATTGAAATTGGTCAGGTAGATAGATATATAATGGTAAACCCGATCAATCTTGACAATTTTAAATTTTAAAAAAAATGGGGTGTGGCTGTGTCATGGACACGGCCGTGTGTTGTACGTGAATACGTTTATGTAACGGGTTATATTTTTTAAATAAAATATTTTTATTTATGTATTTAGGATAAAAACAAGGAAACAAATAATTATTGTGTTACAATATAACTTTATTAATTATAAGTCTGTGATACGAAAAGTACAACGCCAAACTGTATTTTTGATAGTATTTTTTTATTCTAACACCTTATTTTATTCACTGTCACTACTTTAAACTAATGTTAATATACAATCGATAGATTTTGATGACAGCTGACGATTAAAACTTAAATGAATATTGTAGCTTCTCCGAGTCAAAAGTTATACTAATTGCAAATCTCGATACGCAGCAAAATAACCTCAAAATGGCGGCGCTTCCCCCTCCACCGCACGCGATGCGTCACTGTTCTCGCTTATTGTAATTAATTTTTTGATCCTTTAGCTATCCAGTGGTATAACTTAATTTTGGATGTAGAGGAAAGATTCGAAACTACAACACCAAACTGTATCCCCCGATTTTGTTATCATTAGGTTTTTTGGATTGCCCCCGTATGGTAGCAAATTTAAAGACGTATTCACGTCAAAATGAAAAAGTAGAAAATGAGAGGAAAGGCCAGTTGGGGAAAGCAGCGTCTCCAAAAATTTCCACAACTAATAGAAACAGAATCTTTTCGCTATGGAAGAAAATCGAAACATTTTCATAAATATGGGACAACGCAGCTTGAAAGCCTGAAGAGCCTGAAAATTTTAAATTTCAAAACAAGGCTCCGTAAAATTAATATTGGTGGAAGAAGTTTGAAGGAGGGGAGTGATGAAAGTTTCCAAAACTTATACAGAAGTACTGAAATAATAAAACATGGAAATTTGATGGCAGGTAAAGAGACTACCTCAATTATTATCTATAAAAATATTTAAGTTTTTAGATATATAAAATAATTTTTAGCACCGAGTTTTAACAACCGTTCTGGCTATTTGCATATATACTTATTACATTATTGTGTTAGTTATTAGGAAGATTATATTTAGAGGAAGTGTACTCGCATTTGCGCGTAGGGAAAGTGGAAAACTATTTAGGAAAAATCAGTACACCCGACCAAGATCGAACCCCGATCTCACCATCATTGGCGATATAGTCTATTACAAGAGTGACGCTTTAGACCTTGCAACCAACAAAGTGGGTTCTTATGAAAAATTATGTTTGTAAAATAGGAAAGTTAATCATTTCAGAAATTAATAGAAAAAAACACTTCCTGCTGTGCTGGAAACTTGAAATATTTGCAGACAGATAAGACGATTACCTAGGTAATCAAAAATTACTGAAAATGAAAATTTTGAAAATTCATTCAAATAATTGGGGTGGAGAAAACTTCATTAACCAGTTGAAAAATATGTCTTGGTGTGGTAAAAAATTGAACTTTGTGGTGAGTAAGTATAGTCCTTTGAGGATAGCCAAATGATGTCTGGACAAATGAACGTTCAAAATACATGCCTGGGAAATGAGAGAGATTAAAATTGACACAAATAATATAAAACACTACTTTTCAGTATTGTTGAAATTTGGCAGACACTTAACATATGAACAAAAAAAAACCTTTAAACTTCAAAATAGGAATGTGGGAAAAGAAATGAAAAGGGTTGCTTGACGTTTTCTTCAAATCAATATAAAATCTATTTTTCAGCTTGGAATAAAACTTAATCTTGAGATGCATGCAAAAATACCACCCCAGATAGCCTTTAAAGTTGAAAAAATTACATATCAAAATAGGGGATTGATCAAGAAAATGAAAGGCTCAGCCGAGAAAAATCCTAACATTAAACTAACAACAAAAAACTAAAGATTATCTTAAAGATGGTCTACTATCGTTGAGATTACATGAATAAAAATCTACTAGAAAACAAGCGCTATCAAGGAGTGCAAAACGATTAAAGTTAAATAACTCCTGGCGACTATGTTCGGTGAATCGTGATATGATCTAGGAAATTATGATGCAGATTTTGAAATACTTCCCTGCAGCAGAGCTTATTATTTTATTTATACTTAATATTACTGTTACGTCACAGATGTCACTGATACGAAACTGACAAGGCACGCTCAATTACGCATGTGCTATTTTAGCAGAATATGCTAGAAAGGTTTGGCTCCTGAACATGTGTGGGATTCGTATGAGACACACATCGGTGGACACATGGAATAAACTTCCAAATCATCTGGTATGGTTTCACGGAAACGAAGACGTTGGGACTCGAGTCTAGGCCAGGTATAGTGAAGGTATATTTCCTAAACATTTTCCCCCACTTCCTAAAGCAAATGAGGGTTAAATTCTAAAACATTATACCTTACTCATCATTAATTTATTAGAGCAATTAATTAAGTATAGGGTGACTTGTTGGTCTAGGGGTAAGGTGTCGGACCTCTGTGCTGGGGGTCTGGGATTCAATTCTCGGTCACGGCACAGATTTATCTGATTGCCAATCCCTTCCTTCACCTCTGACAAGACGTGTATTAATCATAACTTGTGAATGCGTGTGATGCCAGGCCTCCACCGTGGTTCGGATCCCACACTAAACTGTAGGTCCTCCATTTCATCTCTACAATCACCCTACCATTACACATTAGCGTAAGTGCGTATAACCCGAACGGTTAGTAAGACGCGGTGCTAATAATAATAAATAAGTGTAGCTTGAATGGGTGGTAATACGCGGTGAGATTTTGGTTTTATTTGTTTGTTCGTTCTACGTCTTATTATCCATCCCGGCTATACACACCAATAGGATAGGGGTGAGGAAGGTAGAATTTAGAGGAAATGTTCCGACATTAGTGTGGAGATGAGTCGGAAAACATTTAATTAAAAACATTCTCAATACATCCTATCACTGGCAAACTACACGAGACGATCTATTATTTATTCCGCTTACCCCCGGATTAAAGTTTTGTTATTTATCTGTCCATAAATTAAATTGACTACCTTTGAAACTAATCGATCATCACTTTGATTATTTGTTGGTATTTAATCAATCCTTTGATTAGGTACCTGTAAATTCTATTCTATCTTAATTTGAATATAAATTCACCCATTTTAAATTCAGGGTTTTTCACACTTTTGTGTTTACATTCTTGCATTGGTATTTAAATATTTGTGAGGCTAATTGCAGTGTCTTGGGGTTTTGATCAATGTTCATGTTAATTCATGATATATTCCGTGGTTTCTTGTGTTTTTTTATTCAAGAAAAACTTACTGTCACACCTAGAGTAGTAGTTTTAAGGAAAGAACCCATTTTAAAAAAAATAATTTTTGTTTTTATCACCGCATCTTCTGTTCAGGTTATACGCGTAGATGATAATTACTCTAATGTGGTAGGGATGACGAAGGAAGAATCTTATAGGTAATACGCTCGCATTTGTGTTTGAAGGAGGGTGGAAAATTATATAAGAAAATCCACCTCAATAGACCCAATCGGATTCGAACCCCGATATCTCCGTCATCAGCAAGCCAGTCTAACAAGAGAGTGATGTCTTAGACCATCCGTCCACTGAAGCGGGTCTAAAATTAGTTAATTGATCTGTTGTTTATTATGGTGTGAAATTTTTTTTTAAAAATGTTTCACAACTATATTTTATTAGTGAGTGTGGAGCTTCCACGTGAGGATGAACACAAAAGAAAAATATTAATAAAATATTTTACCACTATTTTAATAAATATTGATGGCAATAGCTGCACCAAAGGTGTAATAATTACGTACGATTATATCATTAATGAAAACTAAACATATAATTAAAATATCTTCCTAGTTTACCTTGGTCTAAAATTACCACTTGAAAGGTGCAATAAAACACATTATTAACTTAACAATTCTAAGCTCAAAAAATATAAAAACTAAAAAATCTTGGGATATTATAATTGATAAAAAAATAATACCGATCTTGTCATCCAGCTTATAAATGGCTGTGCTCAGACCACGAGCCTCGATCTCAAGACTCCTGGAATTAAGGCTAAGATAAAAAAAACTCTAGTTGGCCTACCTGATTTTGGATAAACACCTCACCAACAACCTTTATTTGTTCAAGGCCGACAACAATACCTTTTTTAAACAACGTGAAATAAGACATTCCATCAATACATAAATAGGTTACGCTAGACATGAGCAATGTTTGAGTGTAAATAATTAATAAAAAACGTATTTTGTTACTGTTGGTTTTATATTTTCTGTAGTCATGCTTCCTTTAAATAGCACAGATCCCTAAGGAAATTTCCTACTAACTTAAACTGAACAGAGAAAATTATTTGGTACACGAGAGAAAGAAAAATATATGATATAGGCCTATGCTTTAATGATAATACTTGAATATATTTACACAGGAACAAATTCCTGTTTAGTTTAAAACTAAATTATTTAATTTGAAAGTGGATATAAATTTTCAACTCTTGATATAACAAAAAAAATAAAATCTTGAGGTCACCATGTATAAATATAGTTAGATAAATTTTATTTCAAATAGGACAATATTTATTTAGTTTTTTTTGTTACTATCTCTTTTTCTGAAGGGGTTATTAGGAGTTTTTGTGTTTATTAAATTGATAACATGAAATTACAAGCCTATGGCATGGCTGGAACATAGTAAATATGAACAGCAAAACTTCAAGAATTAACAATAATTATTTCTTGGGAAAAAGTTAATCATTTTCTTATCGGTAGGAATCATTTTGACACCGATAAACTAATTTTTCAATTCAGAAATCTTGTTTTGTAAACTCATCCCGCCAAGACGCTAAAAAATGTAAATCCAAGAGTCTTCTTTCTAACAATTGAGGTTATTTCTGCCTTCCGTAATTTGACCTGTGTTTAAAAGATCAAAGATTTTTTGACAGTCCAAAGACGATGTTAATTAGTAGAAAACAATAGCTTCAGAAAAGTGAGGACTTAAAGAGTGAAAAAAGCTGTCCTCGAAACTATTAAGGAAATATAATGAAAACCAACAACGGCTGTATTTTGACTACCAGGATCATTTAATTTGAATCACGCGTTTTCCATTTACTAACAAATCCTCCCCCTCCCCCCCCAAAAGAATACTTTTAATTTTTAGTCCATGGGCCGCACTCTGATGTTCAAGACAACTAATTGCCATTAATAATAGTTCCCACTATCCCTTCTCTCTCGTCATCAACTGTTTCCAGCCTGTGCCCAGGTCACTTTAGTAAAATGCCTCAATTTTCCTTTGTCTTTCCGCCACTCTTCCTTCTTTAATTGCTTCCATTCTTCTTCTCTCACCTATACACTTTCTGTTATCTGCTCCTCCCATCTCTTTTTTTGCCTCCTTTGCGTTATTTTTCCTATATACTTCATTTCCATAATTTTCTTTTGCATCTTCTCCTTCTCCACCCTCATTACATGCCCATGCCCACCACTACGAGGGGTGCAAAAATGAGGCTAACTTGGCTTCTAAACTTATTTCATCAAAGTCGATTGATTGTCGGTTGGTGCAGTACAGAAACATTAATATTTAAGGTCGGTGAACAGGTGAGTTAAAAATACATGCATAACTTATTATTAATTGTTATCACGTCGTGGTGTTCTATAAGGTATTAATAAAGTTAAAAGTATTTAGTTTAAATGTAAAATATCTCTGTTAAGATGTAACGGACGGACGATTAGACTGCACCGCATGTTGTCTCATTTACACTAAAAAATTAATAGTAGAATATTATTTAATACTTGCAATATCACCGAAGGTTACTAAATAAAAGGAGGAAAATTCATGATGTAACAATGGTTTCTCGCAGAATCTCAATTTTAAACCTAGGATTTAGTTTGTTATTTCCATTAAATAACCACCAATTTGATTAATGTAATAATTTAAGATAAATATTTTTGAATAACTGTCTTTTTTAATATTCGATTGATTTAATAGTTATATAAAACAGTTTGACAAACATTTTAAAAATTAATTTAAACCCATTCAAAATAAACCAGAAACCAGATAGTAGTTATTTAAAGACTACGTTTAAAACAAACGAGTGATAACATAAATTATTTATTTATATGAATTAGTCTGGAAGATACACAATAATAATCAAAAATCATTAATATAATAATAAAGAGCTTAAAGAGCTCCTCTACTTGGCTAACAAAGAGGCTGAATCACCCTTGTGACTTCAGACTAAACAAACAAGTTAAATAATTAAACCTTTGAAACCTTACTATAACAATAAAGAGCTCAAAGAGATTGAAAAATATAAAGGTATAAGGTATTTCTATTATTGGAATATCTAAGAGCTTAAAAAGCTCCTCTATACGGTTAGCAAAGCGCCTGAATCACCATTGTGAATTCCGACTAAATCATTAAATTTTAAGATTAAAATTTAATTTCAAATGTCAATTCTGATCAAAATAAATTACACAAAGGTTTAACTCCCCGACATAACTCAAACTTCTGTGGGACTATTAATTCCCCCAACTTATAAGTAACCGAGAAGATTTAGACTTGTTAATATTTAACATTATAATATAAAAACAAAGCAATATTACATTAGAATACTGCTAACTTCTTACTAAGCGAATCGGTTATTGTCAAAGTTATAACTTATAAACCAACAAAAAGTAAATTACTATTATAATTTCTTCAAACAAAATACGTCTACAAAATTTTATCTATTAATTAGACATTATCAGATTTTAAAGTTTAAACAATTATTGGCAATCACAAGTGCAATACAATTTATATTTGAACTAAATATAGAAAAAAGTGGCTACCTACTAAGTTTAAATATTACAAAGAGACTAGCACCCAAGCGGAAAAAGAAAATATTAAGGGTTCCATAAAACAATTTTACTTTTTAAATAAATCTTCTAGTGAGAAATTACTGATGCGTAAACAGAAAGATTTTAATCACATAATTAACTAAGTGTTCAAACACCCAAACCAAATATAGGTTGATTATATTTAAATATTTAATAAAATATAAAGAATTTATATATTTTGACATCCTGGAGCGATTATATCCAAGTCCAGACCAGGACTTTTCGTGGAAGTGTCGGATTTAATAGTCAACTATGTTAGCTGAGCACCAGCTTTATATAGGTCTAGTTGATGGAAATAAGGGGTAGAAACCTTCATAATAAATGTATAATGCCACGTTGTGAACATGTGCTAGCAGCATGGTTCTCTTGTTAACAACCGTCATCATCTTGACACGTTACCTAGACACGTAGACCGGAACTCTGGTGAGTTGGCAGTTAAGATCGCGTGAGGTTCGTCTGTCGGCGGGCTAGGGCAATCAGCGTGGTTCTAGATCACCTCATTGAAGTGACTCGTCGATGCACCTTTCATAGCTTTGTCAGTCTTCTATTTGAATTATTTGATGTGCACCAGTCGTGCGATGGTTGTTCACTGAGACTATAGGGTGAGTAAGGCACACATTTTAGACATAGTAAGGTGTTGTAAATGTTTGATATTGAAGGATGTCTATATGTATTGGATTTATATAATGGATTTATTCGGGGCGGGTGGTAATGATGTAATACTAGCAAGCAATGCTAATGTTACAGACTGAACAAATTTTTCGATAAAGAAATAAGCTAGACCAGGCCTATCCAATTAGTTATCCAAGCGGGCCATATCCATAAAATAATAATATTTGGTGGGCCAGACATTTAATTCACCCTGGCCGAAGTTTGGAACATCATTATAGTGTGATTTTGCAGTTTAAAAGTGGGGAAAAAAAATAAACGTAATAAATGTGTTTTTTACATTTTATTGACCTATTTTAGTGACATAAAAATAGAAGTTACAATACTACTAGGATACATGAAAAATTAAAATTATGTCAACATTATTTAAACATAAATTATCATAATTTATTAATAATTAATGGGAACAGGGACACTTCTGGTCGCTTACCATTTTGGTAAAATTTGGTTCACACGATATCAGAGTGGTTCGGTGACAATCTATTTACCAGCTTAGTCCATGTGTTGAAATTGATAGCTTTCATATGCGAAATTAACTGTATTTTTTTTAGTGTATGCCACCAGGGTTATTCCGGTTAAACGTTCTTGACCAATTAATGGCAATGGCTGATATGTAACCATCTTATGAGTTTGGGACACTATGTAGTTCCTTAGTCACGATGAGATCAACTTATGATAATAAACTATTATCTAATGTCAGTAAAAATCTTAAACCTAACTTAAGCCTAACTAACCAGAACACAGCAACCATAGGACCCAATCCCCTCCAGGGAAAATAAAATCTTATGATGTCACCAGAAATTGAATCCAGGACCTATAATTTAATAGCCAGGAATGTTAAACACTAGACCAAAAGGTCGGCCAGCGAAAAAGATTATTCACAAACATACGTGGACCTGAACATTGTTAATAAGAACAACGCAAGCTTTTTTTCAAGCTTGAAAACATTTTTTTGTAGTCAATGTCAATTCAAAACTGAACCATATCTACGTCTTGAAAGTAATCACTCACTACCAATGATGGTATCACATCAATTCATTCTAAATGAAAAGGTCCTAAGTCAATTTGAGGAAGAAGCTATCAATACCTCCCAGAAAATTGTTTTCCCTTGAATTTGAATGGATTCCTAACACATTTCATTATTTATTCATTTATTTATCACTGTTGAAGTCTGTAAATTGATTCCCAAAGTTTTTCCTCGGATTATTTAAGAAATTAATCATTTCAGTCAATTTTCTAATTAAATCACTTTATCTTACATCATTGAGAGAGCACCATCATTTACAAGAAGACAAACGTTCTTAGGATCCATTTTGTTTTCGGTGAAAAAGTTTAGAGTTTTTTTTCTAATATTACTCGTCCAGTTGTTTATTCTTCCAAAGAAAGTAGCACTAACAATTATCCAAGGAAACGGCTGCCGTCGAAATAGATGGTTTTCCGGCTACAGACGGCAATTTTCACGGCCTGTGACATCATGAATAATAACGCACGTACTTGTTCAATTAATAATTGTCAGGCAACCTTTTTAATACCCCATTTTGGTATAAGAAAGTGCTCTACCCCCATCCCCTTACCTCCTAATAAATTTAATCCTAGATACGCGCTTTCCTTAAGCTCAAACTCGTCCAAACAAGTCCTTTTCCCTTCCTTGCGGTCGACTCACGTTGGCCTCCTATTCAAGCGCGTTTTATTGTAGCTTCCTCCTTCCTCGAGGACACCTGTCCTCTGAAATCTCATCACACTCAAGGTGTATCACCTGGGACCATTCCATTCTAAGCGCCCTATAAATAATTCGACCGACTCGCGTTGTTTGGCCAATCCATACGAGTTACACAGAATGGCCGATCGATGGGGTTGGCGTAGCTTGGAGATAGGAACAGATTAGTATACAGTACACTCATGGGGGTGGCTTACACTCGTATGGATAGTAATTTTGTATCTGTAAGGCTTACAGATACAAACTTACTATCCATATGCCTCACAAATCCATACAATTCCCAAGCGAACAGATAATCCTTTACAATCGTTTATAGAAATGGTTTTATAAATCCACTTAATTTGAAACTTTCTTAAGGATTATATGTATTTGAGTGGTATTTGAATGAGGCTCATAATCATCATGGTGCACTGTAAAATATAATTTTTTCCTAAACCTAGGCATATGCTGTCTTATTATTTTAAATAATAATTTTACCATCTCTATATATAGTAAAAATTTCTCAATTTTCATTGAATGCATTCAGAGCCGTTCATAGATTCTAGTCGCCTAGCCTAGGTAATCCCCTTTTCTAAGCCATCATGATTCTGTAAATATAATAAACACGCTACTTAGAAATATTTAAACGAGTAATTCATCAATAAAGTGACCAGTGAATGCCATAAACTTGTAAAAAGCACTCGTAAATTATAAAATTTGATTTGTAGCTACAAGAGTTCACTGGTAGATTCACGAAACATCATTTTCTAATATTTTTCAAGCTACAAGTAGATTATCTTATGTAGAATAGACTTAAAGCTTTATAAAAATATACGTCCTGCTTGTATTCATAAAACCAACCCTGGCTGCTAGCTAGATGAAACACAAAATAATTTCTCTTACTGGATTCGAAGTTATTATGTTGAATATATTATGTGTAGGGAGGATCTGAAGGGAGTCACGAAATGGGAAGGTGTACATGTGACACCATCTAAAAGAATGTGATAAAAATAATAGCAGGACCTAATTGTGATGCAGTATTCCATTACACAATAATATAATCGTCAAACAACAAACTCGCTTGGACTAGGCCCAACAATACTGTGCAGGAAATGTTAGTGTCATATTTGGTAAGGTGAATGAATACATTTAAACAAATTATTTTAAGGTGACATATATGATAAAAACACGCTCCCTTGAGGCTGAAAGCAACTTCTTTAATGGGTGAACCATCGGGAAAGTATGTAACTGTGGCATTTGTGCCATTTGGAAATTATATGAGCGTAGTGTTTAAAATAATAATTGATTTTAATGTAATTGTGTGAAATAGGCTCATATTTGAAATAAATAATATATATATATATATATATATATATATAGTAATTCAAGAATATAATTATTAAATAATACACAAATTTAAGTGAATATAATATTAAACAATTGTTTCAAAAATATACAAATATAACATTTTCATTTGTTTTCATGAGTGATTGGCGATAATAACCAACTCTAATACGCCGCCAATCCTAAAGGCGTCAAGCAATCTGGGTTTATTGCATGAGCGTGATGCACCTGAGGGGGCCCACCGGCCCTTAAGTTGTGGGTTGGAGACTGGGTATATTTACCTGAGTGTGAGTGTGATGGTCCTGAAGAGGTCCTCCATCCCTTTGTTTGTGAGCGAGTAAACTGAATATATTTACCTAATCATGAATATGATGGGTCTGAAAGGGCCCTCCACCCCTTTGTTTGTGAGCGAGAAACTGGGTATACTTACCTAATCATGAGCATGATGGTCCTGAAGGGGCCCTCCACCCCTTTGGTTGCTATAGACTGGCTATATTTATCTAATTATGATGGTCCTGAAGGGGTACTCCACCCCTTTGGTTGTGAGCTAGAGACTGGGTATATTTACCTGAGCGTGAGCATGATATTCCTGAAGGGCCCACCCCCCATTAAGGGTGTGAGTTGGAGGCTGGGGATATTTACCTGAGCATGAGTGTGATGGTCCTGATGGGGTCCTCCACCCTTGAGGAAGCTGCGCTCCTTGGCCATGCGGGCCCAAGTCTCCAGGCCCTTGTGAGTGATCCAGCAGCCCGCGGGGCCCAGTCCCCCTCCCCCTTCTCCAGCACTCATGAGTAACCGCACTCGCCTCACCTCGACATAGTTCAGTACTACACGCGCAGGCCTCAGGCACGGTTTTACAAATGGACACTATCTTCAAGGCCTCGTTTACATGAAGGCATTCCACCGGGTGGATGTTCTCAAGCGTACCACATGCAACTCACCATGCACCCCCTGAGAGACTCCTCTCGTAGGAAGAATCAACGTCGCGTGATTACGTGTATCCGTTTCATCTGTTCTTCTACGCACCGTGATATCTACCTTCGAGTCTGAGGACACGACAAAGCATCACTAGGCAATAATAACTCAAAAGGAAAGCTCGAGTATTGTGTCGACTTCTGAAAAGTTAGCTTATCCTCCCGGGAGTTTGAGTATAGTCCAATTTTAATAGAAATGGCTATTTAGAAAATACAAACATATTTTTTATTGAAGTTAAACACTGATGCCATTTTTACCATTATATAGGTATTGGTAAAGTTTATCAAGAGTAACAGCTTCAGATCACATGGCCTAACGTATGAATACGTAAAAGAAGATCTAGTAACGTTTCTGTCAGATAAGAAGGCCGTATTTATGAAATTTGGACTATACTAAGATGTCTACTTTTTTTAAATAGTAGCTATAAAGACTTAAAAGAGGATTGTGTAAATTTTAATTTAATTTTTTTAAAAATGTTTATCAACAAGTCGGTTAGCTACTTTATCCGAGGAGTAGGAATGGGTAGCTAGCTAATAAGCTATGTCCACCATTTTGTTTCGAGATGGTTGCTAGAAAAAGCTAATATTCAGCACTTTTCTAAGCTTCTTACCTGATTTTCATTGGACAAGCTTTGAATAGTTTCTAGACACATACGTTTTTATGAAACACCTCCTGTGCGAATAACTGGTAGTTAGCTAGTTAATCCTAAAATAGGGAAAAGATTTGATATTTCAAACTCTGTGAACTACTTTCTTAGAAAAAAAAGCTTAATGTATTCGAGCAATCTGTGTATGTTTGTGTACTTCCCCATATGTGTATCCATAAATGGGTGGGATTTCCCGCTTTCCCCAAAGCAAAAATAAGTGTTACTATGTAATAAGTAAATATGGCAATAAATCATACTTTCTTGGTCGATTAAATTTGGCTATAGAGTATAATTTATATAACTAGCGAGACAATTTTGAATTCACAATCCACCGTTACACTTCCCTTTTTTCGTAAGCAGTGCAGCACCACATTACCCTTTAGGCAGACTAGACACGTACCCAGAGCGCTAGATTTTCGGGGGCACAGCATTTAAAAAAAAGTTTACAGAAGCGCCCTTTCTGAGGTACGACGTCACGGGATGTGAAACCGAAACCCTTGTCTTTATCATGAAGGAACATAATTCTCATTAAAACAACACTCACGGACTCAGCTGTGGCTGAAGCTTGCTTTTTATGATGCGCTAATGTATTATTAAAGTTCTATTGTGTCTACTATTGCCATCTGTTGAGTAATAATTGAGTCACTCATATGTGAAGCCGAGCCAAATATCGACGAACACAGTCATTTCGCACAGTGGTCATATAATTCATTATAAGGGATATACTGTAAATAGTAGCAATAAATAGACCTACGACATTATTATTGTGTTCATTAACGAATAACAGTATGATCTTTTAGTGGGAGGGAGTTTTTTTTAGCAGGGGGTGGGGGGCACCTGCAGCTCATGTGCCTAGGGGTGCCATATTTATAAATGCTGCCCTGATGCAGTGAAAAAATACCCGAGTCCAACGAGCCAGTTTATAGCTAATGAATTATTTTTCTGTTTCTATCAGCTCACAGTGACAAAATATAGTTGTGGCACTGATAAAGTCATATTCTAAAGTAAGCTCCACTTCCGTGAACGGTATTAGTCCTACCTTGACTAATTACCCTATGACTCTTATACCATTATAAACTATACCATTATGGAATATTGCAAGTTAAGCTTGCTACCTTACACGGTAGTAGCAGGGTATATTAAATTACATCCTAAACAATAATTATTATATGTTTCATTATTAATGTTTGTAAAACAAATGCTGAAAATACGGTTTATTATAGTTTATTTATTTATTTAACTTTGTTGTATTTTTCCCTTTGACATTACTTTTTTATATTATGTTTTATTATAAATATTACCTACTTTTTTGTATAGGCGTTATTACAAGTGGCCAGTTGAACTGATAAAAATATATACGAAAGAGGTGTAAACTAGTTTGCCAAAATCATTTTACAAATATTTCAGAAAGAGACAAGACATTTTGGGTAAAAATTTTTAAGGAAGAGATGCAACTTTTTTTTGAAAAAAAAACCATTAAAAAGTTGTAAAAATAGAAAAACACTCAGGAAAAAATATAAGAAGGTGTAAAAAAATGTTTGGCAAATATTATTTAAAAATATTTCAAATACAGACAGGATTGTTGGGTAAAACAAATAGTACGACACAGTCGTACAAACATTCTCATATAGTGTATTATAGCGTGCAACAAAATTTCCAAAAATAGGTTTTCAGTAAACGACCCTTATGTAAGTTCTCCCAGAAAAACCAACAGACCACCTTGTTAATCTCAACAAACACTCTTCATAGAATTTTTTTTTTACATTTCTCAAAACTTTTTAAAAATATCAAATTTTCAAACATTGATGTTTTGTAAACTTCCTTTAAATTATTTATTTGTAAAATATATATATATATATATTTTTATTTATTATGAAAAAATTCTCAGATACTTTTTCTAAACTAAGTCTTAAAGGTTATTTTCAAGAAATTTAAATTTTCTGAAATTTTGTATATCACTTAAATTAATTTATGTTAGAAAAATTAGCATGCTTTATTTTTTATCATGTTAAATAATCCTCATCTAGAAGTTTTCAATGAAATAATTTAAGCTAATTTCAAAATATTTGAGATTTTTCATAAAACAGTCATTAGTTAACTTTTGTACTATTAAATGTTTTTTGAAGAAATAATATAAAATTTATACTGTAGACTACCTAAATCATATTTATTACAAATAAAATCCATACAGCCATTCTTGTAAAGTTTGAAATTTTCAAAAATCGCTTATCAGCAAACTAAACTTAGTTTAATGGTTAAGATCAAAATAAAAATAGCATACGAAGGTATAGCCATATAATACCTAAATATAAAGTTTGAACAAAATCCATCAGACTGATTCTGATCTAGGCTTAGAGATAGATGTACTGTACATTAAGAAAAACAGATTTGTAAAATCAACTTTTTTTTTGATTCGGGGGCACATACAACGTAAAGATTCATCATAATCTATAAGTAGAAATATTTTATGATTGCAATACTTTCTCTTTATGTGAGAAAGTATAAATATAATAAAAAAAAATAAAAGTTTGTAAATTTAAAAAATAATTATATTGAAAATAGACAGTTTATTCATAAAATTAGCAAAAAAAAAAGGGATTGTGAAATACAAATAAAATATATAATCATATACTATTGCCACGGAAGAGGACAGAGAAGAGCTAATAGAACATCATATTACACGGAAGTAGTGAGTAAATGAACAAGAGGCAAGCCAGTTATAAAACCAAAGGAGCTCTGAAGAAGAACTGTAGCAACCGAAAGTAGAAGAGCTAAATAAAGCACCAAATTCAAACAGAAGAAGAATAAAGATTTAGTACTATGTAAAAGCTAGAAATATTGCTAAAAATATATAAAAAAATAACAGAGAGAAATATTAAAATAAAAAGAAATTTTAAATTTGATTTTTTTAAAAATTACATCAATTTTTTTTAGTACCGGTTCATACTAACCGTTACGCTTATATACTAATCACTCTAGTGGTCTTAGGGATAATGAAGGCTATATTTATATTAGGTGTACCCGCAGTTACGTGAAGGTAGAGGAGAAAACCATTTGGTAAAAACACCCTCAATACACCCGACCGAGATTCAAACCTCGATCTCCCCGTCATCGGCACAGTCTAGTCTTCTGTAGGAGTGACGCCTTAGACCATGCGACCACCGAGGTGGACTACAACAAAATTGAAATAACGTAAAAATAAGATCAGACTACATAAAAAATAAGTTTAGGGATAAATTACCAACATACACCTTAAAATAAAATAAACAATCACTAAGTGAATTCAAAATCTGGATAGAAGAGTGTTAAAAAAAGTAAATTCCCATGATACTAAATTGTGATTAAAACGTAAATACCTCACTCAGACTTAGAAATAATCCACACCGGTGGGCACGCAGACTAAATGTAAAGCTCATCTAGTCTGAATATCAACACACAGGCTGCGAAAATCACTGTAGTTACAGCGCTGTCCCTTAGGAGGGACCATCTACTCTGGTTTACTGGTGATGGGGAGGTTGGGGTTTCTATCCCAGCTAAATATACTCAGGGTATTTGTCACCCTAAATGCTTTACCACTCTCCCTTAAAAAAATGCTGATACATTTTTCTAAGCTCTACCGTCCTCATCCCTACCCCATTGGTGTAGTTAAATGTGGATATCTTGGGTGTAAAAAATGAAGGGTACGGTGTATCGCACAGATTTTCCTTCTCCCTTGTCTGAAAATGCAGACATTTACTTAAAACTTGTAAGATGTGTGAAACTAAATATTATATATCTTTTTTCAGAAATATGAGGGAATAAAAGCGCATCACACTACACCAAATACCACAAATGAAATAATACTAATATTTACAAAAGCTGAGAAAAAAAAGTGATATCTCTGTTCACCAAAGAGCATAGAAATAAAACTTTCCATTTTACAGACCTCAGTTTAAAAATATATATTTGCCGATAGTAACTCATTGACTATTCGTCCTATAAAATTGTATTTCAAATAAAAGTATTTTAGTTTTAATAGTATTAAAACTTTACAATGATAAGTTATTTAGTATCTCAAATAGTGGCGAAGATATGAATAAAATTGGAAATTTCTAGTAATGTAAAGTACCCTCAAAGTTATTTTTTGTGGGAAAATTAAAACCACAATTTTGTTTATAGTATTAAACAGTGCCTACGAGAATATATTCTCATAGTTTTCAACCATGGCATGACCCTCACCTCAGTACGGTGAGTGTAGTTCAAACCCTGACCTCTGGAGCCAGATCTAGACGAGGTAGTCATATATACTCCTACGCTCAAATTTCCCCCCCACATAAATGGAAGTCTAATTGTCAATTAAAAGTATACTCTATCGTTTCTTAAAGCAAATAAAACTGTATTTTTTATTTGAGCAACTTAAATTACATGACGGGGAAACTTCGTTATTCAATTAAGGTTTGATTGGCTTCCTTGAGAAGATGCAGTGAGATGATCCTTTGCAAAGAAAGATAGGCTTCTTTACCAAACAAGTGAGGATTCCCTTGCAAATAGAGTTTGGAAAACATTCTGTAGTCTTGATTCCCC
>CABFWB010000344.1:226905-238427 GCA_902151455.1 Timema bartmani | reverse complement strand
TAATGAATGCTAACTAAGACGCTGGGTAGTCTTAAGTATTTCATATCTTCTTTTCAAGTGTATTGAATTATCGTAAAGTCACATTAGGACCTATACTATGTCACATGACTTAAGGAATAACTTAAGAAACATAACATATGTAATATACATTTAATTTAAAATATAAAAATTAAAAGCAAAAAATATAATCCATCTTACCGAGTGTATGAGTTCAACATTTGGTTTATCAAGAAGAGTTATTTAAATAATTTTGTAAATGTAAATGATGATTTGATTATTTTTCGACTTTGATTCCATTTTCATTGATAGCTATATAATATTAAATATATTACACCAAGAATTTGATACTGGTGTTAAATTTTGATTAAAAAAAGTCTACTTTAACTTCTTGGTGTGCCTTATCTCGCCCATTCTCCATTATTCTCCTCCTCACTCTCTTCTCAATAAAACACTTTGTAGAGGATAACTAAAACCTTCGCTACATTTTCAAAATAGCTTATAAATAGAAGGGATGGAAACTTGATAATGAACAATTTAGTTGTACTACAATATACTGCAAGTTGTGCAGGTTATACAGTTATATACTGTGATTGATGCAAGTACTACAATTATCTACTGTGAGTGATGCAAGTGGTAAAAATATCTAAAGTGAAGGATGCAAGTATTATAGCTATATACTGTGAGTGATGCAAGTGGTAAAACTATATACTGTGAGTGATGCAAGTATTACACGATGCAAGTAATACAACTATATACTGTGAGTGATGCAAGTATTATAACTATATACTGTGAGTGATGCAAGTATTACAACTATATACTGTGAGTGAGGCAAGTATTACAGCTATATACTGTGAGTGAGACAAGTAATACAGCTATATACTGTGATTGATGCAAGTACTACAATTATCTACTGTGAGTGATGCAAGTGGTAAAAATATCTAAAGTGAAGGATGCAAGTATTATAGCTATATACTGTGAGTGATGCAAGTGGTAAAACTATATACTGTGAGTGATGCAAGTATTACACGATGCAAGTAATACAACTATATACTGTGAGTGATGCAAGTATTATAACTATATACTGTGAGTGATGCAAGTATTACAACTATATACTGTGAGTGATGCAAGTATTATAACTATATACTGTGAGTGATGCCAGTGGTAAAACTATATACTGTGAGTGATGCAAGTATTACAACTATATACTGTGAGTGATGCAAGTATTACAACTATATACTGTGAGTGATGCAAGTATTACAGCTATATACTGTGAGTGACGCAAGTATTACAACTATATACTGTGAGTGATGCCAGTGGTAAAACTATATACTGTGAGTGATGCAAGTATTACACCTATATTTACTGTGAGTGATGCAAGTATTATAACTATATACTGTGAGTGATGTAAGTATTACAACCTTATACTTATACACCTATATAATTTGAATGGTGTAAGTATAAAACTACAATATAATTTGAGTGCAAGTAAAATAACTGTCTACTGTGAGCGCTACAACAAATCAACTATATTTTTTGAGTCATACAAGTAGTACTAACAAATATAAATATATTTTAGCATACCGGTAAACAAGAATATTCAAAATACAAATATAATATTATGAAAACACTTTTCTACTTTATTTGCATCTCCGTTCAATTTTAAATTAGTTGCAATTAATAGTTTTATAATATGGTAAACTTTTTAATATTTTAATCTATTATTGCTATCACTGATATCAGTAAATAAATTAATTATCATGAACTGTTTTGATGGGTTTTTTTTAACAACGCGTCTTACTACCTGTTAGGACCATACGCTTTCGATATAATTGTAAACGGTATAGTGAGGGGGATTATAGTCAAACCTACCATATTATGTTTAGAACTTAATTTAATGCCCATGACAAATTTTCAGTATTTATTATTATTATTATTATTATTATTATTATTATTATTATTATTATTATTATTATTATTATTATCATCATCATCATCATCAGGTGTTAAGTCTTACGACAGGTCCATTCCTTTTTTCAGTGAATTTAGACCGCCAATGTGCCCTGTCCTCTTCCTCCTTTAGCTCCCAGAATTTTCCCCTTTCCTTCAAGTCATCCAATATTTGAATTCTTCTTCCTAAGCCCCTCTTTCCCTCAACCTCTCCTTCTATGACTTTATGAAGAATACAGTTCCTCCTAAAGATGTGTCCAATTCAGTTTGCCTTACACCGAAATATTACATTCAAAATGATTCTCTTCTAACCCACTCTTCTTAGGACTTTTTCATTTATCACCCCGTCTGTCCACCTGATCTTCTCAAGTCTTCTCCAACCCCACATTTCAAAGCTCTCCAAGTATTTCTTTTCCATATTCCTGAGAGTCCAAGTTTATGTTCTATACAGCGCGATGCTCCAAATGTAGCATTTCATCAGTTTCTTCCTCAGCTCCAAACTCAATTTGCTAGTCAGCATTAACCCCCTATTGTTGAAAGCTTTCTTGGCCATGGTGAAACTCGACCTTATTCCCTTGGCACATTATGCATCTTTTGTCAGCAGAATTCCCAGGTACTTGAACTGCTATACGTTTTCCAACTCCTGGAATACAATTTTTATTTTCAGTTGCTCTTAATTTAAAAAAAATCACCATCACTTTTAACTTCTCAATGTTGATCTCCATGCCATATATTCTCCGTATCTCAACAAGCCAGTCCATCATTTCTTTCAACTCTTTATATTTTTGGCCAGCAAATCTAGATCATCTGCGTATTTTATTGTGTTGATGACGCTTCCCCATATCCTGAAATTGCCACGTCCCTTCAAGGATTCCCTCCCGGCCATTCTTCATATAAGTTTAACATACTGGGTGACAAACAGCATCCCTGCCTCACTCCTCTTACTATCTCCACGATGTTGGTCTCTCCCATCATTCAGCCTCACCTTAATTCGCTGTCCCAGGTATAGGTTTGCAATCAGCCTTCTGTACCTCCAGTTGATGTCGATCTTCTTGAGTACTTCCATCAGTTTCTTCTCCATAGCTCTATCGAACGTATTTTGCCTGTCGATGAAACCAATGTAGACCTCTTCCTTGACTTCCAGCACTCGCTCTGAAATTATTTTCATCATCCCGATGGAATCTCTGATTCCTTTTCCTTTTCTCAGACCGAATTGTTATTCTTACATCACACTTTCTGTTTTATGTTCCAGTAACCTGTTTAGTATTATTCATTAATGAACTTTATTTTATGTGTACCACCCATTACTACCAGTCCGCACTATCCTCAAATTAACTCTTATATGGTAGAGCAGAGAAAGATAAAAATTCAGATTAAATGTACTCGCATTTGAGTGGATGGAGACCGTTGGAAAAAAACCCACCCTCAGTCCATTCAACCAAGATTTCAACCCCAACTTCTCCATTATTGGCATTCCAGACCAAACGAGGTCAACGCCCTAACCCACTTGTTCATAGCCGTGATTATTATTATTCTTGTTAATAATGTGATACACTTTGGTACACGTGTATATATAGTTCATATATTATAATAAGTAAAAATAAACAGATTGAATATATATAATGTATGGGAACATTCATTTTAATGATGTGCTTTATATCAGAACTTACTCTCTAGCAAAGGTTTGTCACTAAATGTTCTTAAATTCATTCTAAAATTTGAAATATTCTATCAATTTAACCATTTCAGTGGCTAAGTTCAAATTAACAGTTAATACAACTTCACAGGCACAACTTTAGTGAACATATGAAGTGTTTGATAACAGTTTGGCCTTCTTTAGAATATTCTTATCATGATTTAAATATATTTTAGAATTCAATATTAATAAGTAGAATCATCATTATACTACGTATTAACAAATTCTAAAAATGTGAAAAAAGTAACATTTTGTTCCAAGTCACTAGCATGAATACACCAAATAAGAATAAATACTGTTAAAAATGCAATAACATTGGCAGATTTAATATTAATTAGTAAAATGACCAATAATAAAACAAATTAATGTAATATGGAAGACGTATTGGCTGTGAATTTGTTTAGCAAATGGCTTATAATTAATGTTAATACCAATTAATATTAGCTCTGCCAATATTATAACATTTTTAACATTGTTCTATCTTTAACGATGTATTTCTGTCAGGGACGTGGAATCATAAGTATCGATTTTTCCCTTTTCAGATGTTATTTCTTTTATTAATATAATTTTTGAGAGCTGCTTACGATAAATATACGAGCACTAATAACTGTAAGCTAAATTATCTCTCGCTTCTAACAGAATGTAAAGTAGCGCTTTCTGAGGATCAATTAATTCGTCTAACTGTAATTAATGACATTGTAAGAGGCGATTAAGAGTCCAAAATATTTATCACGAACTATAAAAGTTCATGAACAGGAAGTAAGAAGATTTACACTAATTTATTTTAAGTAAACATAATTTAGAAAGTGTAGAGAGGCTATGATACCGACCTGAAGTTTCTGACCTACTTCTACCACCTCGCATTCCCTCTCAGATGTTTTAAGCAAACACCACAGAAGACTGTAACTTAGAAATAAGTGTTGCAGCTAAGTTTGTATGGTTTCTTAAGCTCTTTAACGGGGAATGTAAGGACAAAGACAACTTTCAAGGAGTTTCTAAGGCTTTTGCAAGGAAAACCAAAACATGTATTTTTATTATTTTAAATACATTGACACAGAACAAAGTCCTAATATTAGCTTGGATAGATAAAATGATCACTAACAGACTGCGCATAAAATCTACAGCCAATTCTACCAAACTAGTATCGGTGGTCACGAGGTCTAGTTATCAAGCTCGTTTAGTATAGATTGACGTTGATGGGAATGTCAAGGCTTTATTTCTAGTTGAATGTACTAAGGTTTTTTTTTCTAAATGGTTTTACACTATATCTCCACTCAAATGTGAGTACATTTCCTTTAAATTTAAACTTACAAAACGACAAACGGTTACTAGGTTGCGATAAAAAGTAAAAAGACTAACATATAATGTAACCTGCGACATATTGTCCTAAAATGACGTTATGGCCACGCATGCGCTGTCCAATATCAATAGGTATGATGTTTGTTGAGGTGCAGTGATTCAATTGACGTCACATAGGGTGGTTAGACTTGCTCTGAGAGCGATAAGTATATTATTAAGGGTCACAGAGATTGAACTTGATTCAATGACTAAACAGTTGACAATGATGGAAGCTTAAGTTCAACCGAATTATCGTGGAGATGGGACTTGTTAACAACACTAATACATAATATTTTAGTCACCAATTCCTTATATGGTGTAATTATTCAGATTTTTCTTTATGTGTATACGTGTCAATGTTATACCCGTATCACACGACACTAGCTCGTACTTGAAATCCAGTGTGCTAGCTAGCACTAGCTAGCACGTCATCATCTAGCGTCGTGTGAATCAGAAAAAGTAAACTGGTTCTGCCTCTTGGTACTGGCTACCATACTAGTTGTGAGGATAGAACAGGTGCTATTCTCGTACTAGTTCCAACACTAGTCTGTATAATTTGACCAATCAATGCGCGCTGAGACTGTGTGTAGAGAAATGGTAAAAATGGCGATAACATTGTCATCAGATGTGATTTTGTTGTTGGCAGAAAATTATTCTAAACATCCTTGCTTATATAATACCAAATTGCCACAATATGACAATATATTTAATATGCATTTAATTAAAAACATGCAATCTATAAACGACAAACTGTGTGTCCAGACCCAATTTTAATCTAAATAAACATGATAGCATGCCAACCTTGGGTGGTTGATTTTAGAATATTAAAGTGTGCGTAGGCCTAAAAAAGAATATTTGTGTATCAAGGATACTGTACTTGGACACCCATGGGCTTAGGGGCCTCTAACGTTTAGTATCTCCCTAAATTTGTATTAATTTATTTACGATATGGTCAGTGTCACCCCGAATTTATCCTACATAACCTCCGAATGTATTATTTTTAGCATCCCGCGACCATTATTTCGTCTTTCCAGCCAGTCCCGTCTCCATATTCTTTTCCTACGCTCCCTCTCATAATTTTCAATATTATTATTAATAATTAATGCAATTGCTGCACCCAAAATTAATCTCTGACGTTTCATAAATATTTGCATTAGAACATAGTACCAAACTAGCAGTGTGTGATATACTCTAGTCCCGTTTCTATTGTACTAGCTAGTATACAGATATCTAGGCGCTAGCTAGTACACTTGATTTCTAGTACAACCAAGTGTCGTGTGATAGTAGCTTTACTCGATGTTAGGGGCTGGGGTGGGATGTGTTGTTTGATCGTTAGGTTGGTCATGTGAATTTAATATATGTATCTGATTATTTTTGAATAAAAAATCTAATAAGTGAACCAACCACATGTGAAAAGCCACTCCCCTTGAGAGCACCAGGATGAGATTCGAACTTTGACTTCCAGGTCACAGGGAATTCAGTCTATTGTGAACGTGACATCTTAGACCATGCAATCCCTAATTCAGGCAATAAAAAGGACGAGTATAGATGTCTAAATAAGGCGGATGTAAGCAAGGAAGGTGACTATTCAATTTACGTTCCTAACTTGAGCCTTCTCGATGGAGATCCATGGAGTTGTAATGAGGTAGAAACAGGCTCTCCCCCCAACCCGTCACCCTTACAGAACCCCATGTAGTGTAACACAAGCTCCCTAGAAACAGGTGTTCATCTCCTCACAGATACAACACGTTCCCGCTATATACCCTCCGAAAAGAAATGGCCGATATTGGGGAGTTAAGTGGAAAACTTACTCATCTTTCTGAAACCATATTAGGCAAGAACTTGTTTAATATGTCAAGATTGTAGGGCTCAAATGGGTTTCATCCATGCTCTAGGTTATAGTGTTTCTCAAGATTTTCAACAAGATGGCACCCAATAACTCATCTCCTTAATTTTCACTACCCTACATATAACACGCCCTTACTATCCAAGGGTTATCATTTTAAGTACAACCTTAGTAAAGTGAGCGTTTGAAATAAAAAATATTATATTATAATTAATATTTTGTTTCGGTAACACCAAACACACAATCCTATTTTTGGCGTAATGTTTGTGGTCTTTATTACAAATGTACCCATATTTTTGCGCCCCACTCCAAGAGACAATTGTGGCATCCCTTATTATATTCACTCGTCGAAAGATGGCTCGGATATGCACGCTCTTCAATCACTTTTTAGTGATGTTTAAAATCATATTTAGATATAAATCAAAGTCTTTTCTGAATTCTATTAGTATATCATAATTTCAACTGTGATAAAATTTAGGATATTTTGAAATTTTACGGTGAAAGCAAGTTTAAAAAGAAAATCCTCTCGTTTAGCTGTTATGATGGTTAGTATTGAGAAAACAATAATTCCAATTTAAACTAATATTCTTGGGCTTGGGCCATGTAAATAGTAACCTATATAATAATAAAAAAGAGTAACGGTTGAAACTATAAACAAAAGTTACTATTTATTCAACGTGGATAAAGTCCAAGCACATTAGTTTTAATTAAAACACCGTCAGCGAAAACCTTCAAAACAAAAATGCAGGTTACAGAATTAATATGGGCCCACATGTCCTATAAATATTTCGACCTTTTGTGCTCAGGGAAACAGTCTGTAGTATTGAACATAGACATATTTTCTGATTATTCCTTGCATTCTAAACTACATCCCTTGGTCTTAATAATATATATAATTGGGATGGTTTAACTATCTAATAATGGAATTAGTTTTAAGCCTGATGTTTTAGATCTTGACAAATAAAGACTAAACATCATGTTCTACTAATTTTCTTGAAGATAAATAAAGTATTTTAAACTATTTATTTTATAACAGCCCAACTTAAAAAAAAGTTATTTGCACTACATAAGACCTGATCGTGAATAAGGTTATTACATTCGTATTCACGATTAAAATAAACAATTGTCCTTCAAATTAAAGAAAACATTTTATATTACACATATATTGAAACTATCATTATAAAATTTCGACACAAATCATAATGAGTTTAAGGATAGTGATGAATAAAATTTAATTGTTTGTTTGTTTTAATGTCAAATCTAAAAAGTGTTTTGAACCATAAACTTATCTTTATATAACTCCTATTATTTAAAAATACAAATACTGCTGTAGTTCCAACCCACATTAGGCTACTAATATTATGATTGTGAGCTTATTACCGATAAAAGATGAAGATGTTGATCATGGCATCAAAGCAAGTAAACATGATGATATTAAAACACGCCAGTTAGGAAGCCAATTTGAATTATGTGGAAGTATACATAAAATAAACAATAAAATATCGAATGAAATGCTAGGAATAGTAACTGAATGTCAAACGGTGTACTAAGTTACTTCATATTACGGAAGTGATAATTATACTTTAAGGCCACCAAGTATCACTCAAAGCTATGGAATGAGAAATCCTTAAAGGAGACGAAAAAGTGATTCAGATAAATGGAAGTAGCAAACAAGGAATAAATCATCTATAGAGAAACATCTATAAAGTGTAAAGATGAGCATGTTGGAAGGAAGGTAAAAGCAAGAACTAAAAGCTAGCTAAGAAATGTATGCCACTCTTAAATGTAAATGGAGGGAAGCAAGATTCAGTATTGTAAAATATTTTTCCTCCATACTTTTAATATTAAACAGAAAAGAGTGTTCTACTATGTTAACAAAAAACGAGTTTCATTCTGACATTGAAGGCATCTCCCAAAAGGGGGAAAAAAAGTGCATCGTGTTTAAGAGTTTAAGGAGGTTTTACATTATTGCCAAGCAAAAATGGCTAAAGATTATTTAAATTCAAATATTAGCATTACAACAAATATAGTTATTCATTGTCTCCTTATCATTGTGTAAAAATAATTACAATTATTTTAATTCAAATATTATCACTGCAAATCAAGTTATTCATGGTCTCACTATTTATTAGCAAACATAACTAGAAGTTAACTTAATTCAAATCTTGGCATTTCAAATCTACTACCAAAATGTTGATGACCAATAAACGAGAGTATGTAGGCTACTGACAATAATTTTACTCAGAAATAGTTTTAGGAATGTGGAGGGCAAAATCTATCGAATTTAATACCTGTAAGGAAAATTAAAACTAAACGAGGGTGATCCACTCTTTTTCATCTGACTACTGATCTGAGGAATATGTATTTAATGTATATGACCCAAGTGTGGACAAAAATAACATACCTAATCATGCCTTTCCATTATGTAGTAGGCAATAAACGGTGCAAATAGCCCAAAAATCAACAACTCTGTACTTAATCCATCCTCAATCACTCTCTCCACACTTCCCTATCCTTTTATACTTTCTTAGCTTAAACAACATCCATACATCATATCATACATGCTCTTTTATTCTTAGAACTCCTAATATTTATCTTTTTCACACATTCGTATACGACATTTAACCACGTCTTACATGGCCTACTCCTTCCTTTTGATCCACACACTCTTCCTTCATCTATTTTCTTCGTCACTTAATCCAAACTCATCCTCTTAACATTACCGAACCAACGTAAGACGCTTCTTTCACAATGACCTACTAGAATCCCTTTTTAACCGCATTCCTTCAGCACCCACTCATTACTGACACTGTCTATATGATTTTTTCCACATATATTTCTTAAATATCTCATTCCAACCGCATTCACCTTACTCTTGTGTTTCTCCTCACAAACCCACGCTTCACATCCAAACATCAATTGTATACAGCCATATTTGCTGCTTTCAATACTACTTCATTTATTGCAATATTCCACATACATCCAACTACTCTCCAAGACGAATTCACCCGTCTGACCATTTCATTATGCATTCTCCTATTTTTACAGAATATTCTGACCAGATACACAAAATCATTCACTTGTTCTAACATTTTTCCATTTATGCAAAGCTAACAATCATTTCCCGATCCGTTCTTATCAAAAACTATAATCTTAGTTTTGGAGATATTTTTGCGAAGAATCATTCTACCTGACGCCACATACAAACGAGTTAATGTATTTTGCAAGTTACTTTCACTCTCAGCCATTAATAAGTCCTCATCTACATTAAACACCACTCTCATGTTCACATAGTCAGTCCATTTATACACCAATCACGTCCTCATCCATGAGTACCTTAAACAACCATGGAGACATACCACAACCTAGTATTACACCCTATTCAATGTCAAACTACTCGATCAAAGCTTTATCCAAACTAACGCACGCTTTACTTCCATCATACACCGCCATAATTGCATTTTATGCTCATGCACTAACACCAAACTCACTAATAACATTCCATAACATACCCCTATTCACCCAATCGTATGCTTTCTCCAGATCAATGAATGCATAATAAACTTTATTCCTTACTGCCACATATTTCTAAATCACTTAAAATAATACATATGTATTTAATCATACTGTGTAGGGAGGATGGATATATAATTGAGGGAGAAATAGCCCCGTAATTTCGGAAAAGGAGAGTAAAGGAATATTAATGAAAAATTAATCCTCAGTACACCCGCCTGAGATTCGTACCCGGACCTTCCCAGACGCACCAAACCATATTATTATTATTATTATTAGCACCGCTTATTACTACCCGTTCGGGTTGTACGCACTTGCGCTAATGTGTAATGGTAGGATGATTGGGAGATGAAATGGAGGACCTACAGTTCAACGTGGGATCCTAAACACAGTGGAGGATCAGGTCATGTTATCTTCAGCTGTCACTTTTTATAGATACAGGCTGTCCAAAATAAAACCAGCCACAAGAGCACAATATTTCAAAGTTTGTATTTGAAATGTGTGCCACCAGCCGCTACGCATAATTCCACTCACCGACTAGTACAAGTATATTTATTGAAACTATGCATATCAACTGGTGGCACATATTTCGAACACAGACTTTGAAATACCACCTGTTTGGGGGCGGTTTTATTTGGGACACTATATTACCAATAACTATAACTTAACTATAATAATAATGTAAACTCTTATCAATCTTTACAGCAAAAAATGTGTTAGTATTTTTTATGAAAGGTTCTTTGTATAAAAATTGTACTGTAGTCCCAATATTGCTTCCTGTCCTCCTTTCTCCGGCGATATCATCCCTCTCTGATTCTTCCATTAGTCCATCCCCGTCATTCGCCCCTTCACTCCCCCCCCTTGGTACTTCACCTCCACAAGCCGAGATATCGATCACCACCCCCCAACCCTCCTAGTCCTAACTCCCCAACCATACAAATACAAGGTGAAACGAGATGTCTGGGTGAATGGCGGAAGTGTTTATCCCGGCGTTGTTCTCGAAGGGTCGACGCCCATAGCTAGCAACAGGCTGTTATTACCGACACCTCAGGCCACGACACGGACTCTAAATTACACTCCCCCACACCCTTTTCTCTTTCCACGCGCTGTTCACAAGTAAGTAATGTGTGCTTCGAGAAGAAAACGCTTTCAACGTCGACGCTGCGCCCGAGGGGGGGGGGG
>CABFWB010000344.1:215851-226890 GCA_902151455.1 Timema bartmani | reverse complement strand
GGGGGGGGGGGGGGGGGAGATCAAATGTTATATAATTTTATTACAAATGGAACTTTACCAGTGTAGATCAATAGATTACTTGGGTACTATTTACGTTTTTCCTTATAATACTACTGATTAATATACATTAAAACACAATAGGCATGGATTACCTCTTCCCCCAACCCCCCATATTTTCAGAAAAATTAATTTCAGTGTTTAGTATAAGTCTGAAAAATTATTATTCAAGTATATCATTATCTGATTACAGTACAATTTTCATATAAAGAGTCATTTAGATAATATAAACTTTTTTTAAAGCCAAAATTGAAAACTTGTTTCTATTTTAGTAGGGTTAATTTATAGGTATTGACGTATGGGTACATGAAAGTAGTATAATAGCTTATTGCGTTTACGTGCGTGGCTACGCTCGGAGGACACAGCCATGATGAGTGACGCCCGCAGAAATTTTTCCAGGGGGTGGGGAGGAAATACACTTCCCCAAACACTCACACATACGCACCTGGAAAAACTTCCGTGGGTACTAGAATTATACTGGCACTGTAAAGATACTAAAAATAAAGAAATTGCAAAGATTAAGGTCTTTCTTCAACCTGAACGTAACTAGTAAACATAGAAAAATAAAATGTCATACATTTGAAATAAAAAATAAAATTTCATTCTATTTACAACTCTATAAATAATTTGGTATCATAAAAATATGACCTTAAATTTGGGAATTTGGTGACATTATTTCAAAATCCCACATCTTATTCATTATTATAATTTTTCAATGATTCAATAAGCTTAGGTAGGTGCGTACCTTTTTTTAGGAAAGGGAAGCCTTAGGAAGGTAAATATATGGACACATAATTATTTTAGTGAGGTAAAGTAAACATTTTTGAAATGATTTAATCCATTAAAATCTTATAATTGAACTCATTTCACAGCATTACATAAAACACTGCTTAATTAAATAAAAACTAAAGGTGTCTATGGTCATTCTTATAAATCAATTTGGTAATGACTAGGGTCCGTATTTTGACGTCATAAATTATAACTATTGCTACAAAAGAGTTTTGTTTGAAGATAAATATTGAAAGGCAAACTATAAGATTAAAAAATGTCAGCAATGCTTTATTTAAAAAGAAAAAAATGCATATACAAAATTAAATTGGAAATTCCAGGGGTGGGAGGTTGTTCCCCCCTTTGCCCGTCGCTCCAGGCACCCATTGTTATAGATGTCTTGAAATAGTTATTTGTACCCCAGATAAGGGCTGCCTGACCCCATACGAAAAGTGAGTCTCCAATTTTAAAAGTCTTTGATTTCTATATAAGGTGTCAGAATGGAGACGTTGAGTTACTGATATAAGTTTCAGATAAGGGCCTTTTTTTAAATGAAAATTGGACTACATTTATGAATACTATCATCAGAAACACTATTCATACTGCATTATATTAAGTGAAAAGTGGCAATCTGCACATGGGAATTGATCCTGGTACTCTTGGATTTAAATGAGACTGCTTTGCCACTGTGACTCCTGGTTCATTTCCCATACAGGTAAATCTTCACTAATGGTTTGTGTTAATACGGACAGAAATGAAAACTTAGCGCCAGAAAATGGAATAAATTAATTGGTTTTCATAAAATATACCTGTGTTTATTTTAAAGTTGTATGGCTTATTATGACGTTATTTTGAACCAAGTTTTACTAATCGTCAAGACTATCCATTTTTAATTACCAGGACCCAGATTTTGATGACCTAAAAATGATCCGAAAATAATCTGCTATAAAAAAGACCTAAGAATTCTAAAAAAATGACGTCACATTTTCAAAAAATGAATTAAATTATGAACAAAAACTCCTAATAAATCCACACGACTAAATCAAACACAAACTTTATAAAGGTAAATTGCAATTAAAAGTCTTAAGAAACTAAACTCTACTTATACTAAATATAACATTTGATTTACAAATATCTGCTTTTGAAGTAATAGCTACCTCCTACCAACGCATCCTCTCCATGTTTAACCATGAATGTGTATTTCCCAACCATACAAGAAAAGCTGACACAAAAGTTAATTTCCTATATTATCTTCTAATTCCAACAACTGTGTTAAAAAAATTATGTTTTAGCACTTATAAAATATAGATATTTACTTAAACTATAGCATTAGGAACTCGAAAGTGCATTGCTGCACCTTAAAAAGTACCCCATCTATCCCTATCCTGAGCTAGTTCTATCCAGTCCAACTCACTACACCTTATCTCTTTCAGGTGCATTCAAATGCTATCCTCCAATCTATATCTAGGTCTTCCCGTTGGGTTGGCCAGTCAGTTCCCTGAACAAGGTTCTAGAATCTCCCATTAGTACTGCATGTCCTTCCCACCGTAATCTACGAGACTTGATTATGCTAACAACGTCTTGTGATGAGTAGAGTGTATGTAACTCATCATTATGTAACCTCTTCCACTCTCCAGTAGCCTCATTCCTCTTTTGATCATATACCTTCCTAACACCCTGTTTTTCAAACACCCTAAATTTTTTTTCGTCATGTGAGGTAAGAGACCACGTTTCACACCCATAGAGAACAACAGGTATAGTTATTGTTTTGTATATTCTATAAAATATCGATATTATTAAAAAATATATTATTCTATGAGAATGCCAAAAAAAGACTCAAAAACGTCTAAAAATGAGTAAAAAAAGTCCTTAAAATGACTAATAAATGATGCATTCCAAGAAAATATTAATTTAGATTTCAAAANAAAAAAATCTGTAAAATATACATTCCACATCAAGGGGATAATGAAAGTGTAGACAAACAAAAGAAAAAATCTGGGCTCTGTTAGTTAAAATAATAAGTAAGGTAGAATTTAGAATAATGTAATAGAATTTCCTAAGAGAAATAATGGGAAACCAATTAGAACAAACCATCATCAATATATCCAGCTGGGATTGGAAACCCTAAAAATTCAGAAGTGGCAAATCCAGACTAGGCGAGCTTTACATTTACTCCGCATGTCCACCTATTTGATGAAACATACTTATTAATTACAAATAGTTTTAAATACAATATGTTCATCGACTGGTGATATCTATTGTAATACAGGTCTTAGCATTTTTAAACCACTAATATGATTAATTTAAATAAGATCTATCCGATTCGATTTTACTTTCTCATACTAAGTATAATATAAAGTACTAGCAGAAGTACTCGGCGTTGCAACTATTTTCTTTGCTTCAAACAGACACATAAAATCTTAATTTTATTTCTTCTAAAACAGTTTTTAATCAATTTAAAAATGTCAAATACAAATTTTAAAATTCAGGATTGAAGTGCATATGTTTGTGAACGGGTGTTACTCATTTTTAAATTTCAGCCATCTGCGTGCGGTAAATATCGATCAATGCTCAGACAGACTGACACATAGATTCATAAGCTCTTCATTTTATTAATATAGATTATTTATAATGTAGAACATTATCAACAACGATATATTGGATTTTGAGGTTTTATCACCCCAATTCTTCCTACATTTCTGTAGCTGGGGCTACAGCAGAAATGGTTTAATCTATTTAATTATAAAATTGATAATCAGATGCTACATGATCATAATTTGGGATCAAATCATCATTCAAGTTTGCTCTAAAATTAACAGTAGCTTACTGATATTATTTTTTATTTTTATTTTTTCAAAATGAATATCTGACCAGAGTTTTACATGATACATAAAATTGTGCTTGTATTTTGGAGTAATAATATTTTAAGGCTAGTTAATTGATGACAAGTTTTAAAAATTTTTAAATAAATTTGTGATCAAGTACAAAATGGATAATTGGGGCGGGTTTTACATAGTAAATAACACTATATACTTGCTTTTTCGGAGAATTAAAATATAGTTTAAGGGTGGCTTACTGAAAACAGAATTTTGAATTTTTTTTCTTAACTACAGTATACTAAGCTATATTAAAAAGTATGCACGATGG
This sequence comes from Timema bartmani, assembly GCA_902151455.1. Taxonomy (NCBI): domain Eukaryota; kingdom Metazoa; phylum Arthropoda; class Insecta; order Phasmatodea; family Timematidae; genus Timema; species Timema bartmani. The sequence continues at coordinate 222,918 of CABFWB010000344.1, read as the reverse complement.
TGTAATATCACTTGTTTATGTAAATAGCATACTGCACTTATCTTTAGTAATTTTGAATGTATAAATGTTAAAAAAATAAATTAATTAAAAGTAGTTAACTGAAAGATTTAAGAAGCTACAAAGATACATTAATTCCGATGCTTTATGAATGTTAATGAAACCAACTTAGTACCTTTGTATAAATCAGAGTCCGGCAACTCGCCTATCGCAATCGACTGGTCGATCTCGTGGCAGTTTTCATTTGATCACGTAAGAAAACTAAATCATCATTAAAAGTCGATATTTGAGTCTGAATAAAAAATGTATCTAGTACCTTCAAATTATATTTGAGTGTGCCTAAATTAGCCTTGATGGGTAATAGTAGGGATTGTTATGAGAAAATTAAAAACCATTAATATGAAAATGTAAATATAACCTTCCTCGTCCCTAAAAATATTAACGTAAATAATATAAAGGCGTATAACCTGAACGGTTAGTAAAATGCAGCGCTAAGAAAATATATTTGTGTATATGAAAATGTACATTCTATTTTATTCTATAGTCTATTCTTTAATAGTGGGAACAAAATTATTTGAGAGATTGAATTTAAAGATTGTATATAAAATGAATATAGAAAGAGCATACGCTTGTACTATTAATTGTATTGTGTAGCCTATTTCTAGCGAAGCTTGGGAGATCGAAATGTTATTATTACGAATACAGATGCATAAAGTATCATAGATATAAATTTTTAAAAATTACACCTGGACACAGGAATCAAATCTTGAGTTCCGTGTTCAGGTGTCATTTTTGAAAAAGTACGAATAAAATGTACAGACAAATAAAAAGAAGCGAAAGAAAAGTGAATAAATGATGGATGATCGCGGGACTTTTAATGAGATTGTATCTTTTATCGGGGCCCAAAAGGTTGTCGACCTCTAGTATAGATGGAATTTTTTTTAAATACAATTTTAAAGGACTGAAGAATTTCGATAGTTACATACACCTTCCTGAAGGATAAAACAACCTAACAAACACATCTATATCACTGATTCTATACTGGATGTTTGTAGGAGAACATCCATCTCCTAAATATACTACAAAACACTTAACATCACTGTATCACTTAATAACTGGATGAAAATACTCAAGAAGATCGGTATCATCTGAAGGTAAAGAAGGCTGATTGCAAATCTGTACCTAGAACAACGAGTGAAAGTGAGGCTGAATGATGAAGAGACCAACATCGTATAAATAGGAAGAGAAATGAGGCAGGGATGTTGTTTGTCACCCAGTATGTTAAACTTATATGGAGAGCAGCTGGTCAGAGAACCACTGCAGGGACGTGGCAATTTCAAGATATGGGGCCGCGCCATCAACACAATAGAATAAGCAGATGATTAATGGCCAAAATAAACAAGAGTTGCAGGAAATGATGGACCAGCTGATGGAGAGAGGGAGAAGATATGGCGTGGAGATCAACATTGAGAAGTCAAAAGCGATGGTGATTTAAAAAAATGAAGCGGCACTGTAAATCAAATTAGGAAACCAGGAGATGTAAAACATAAAGCATTTCAAGTACCTTGGAAGTCTGTGAAAAATAGAATGCATAATGTACCAAGGGAATTAGGTCAAGGGTCGCCATGGCCAAGGAAGCTTTCAACAAGAAGAAGCTACTGCTGATCGGAAAGTTGAGTTTGGAACTGAGGAAGAAACTGATGAAATGCTACATTTGGAGCATCGCGCTGTATGGAGTAGAAACTTGGGCTCTTAAGAAGATGGGAAAGAAATACTTAGAAAGTATTGAAATGTGGTGCTAGAGAAGGCTTTTGAAGATCAGGTGGAAAGAGAGGGTTATAAATATATAAGTCCTAAGAAGAGTGGGTAAGAAGAAAACCATTTTGAGTGTGATTGTTCAGTACAAATCAAACTGGATCGGACACATCCTTAGGATGAACTGTTTTCTACACGACGTCATAGAGGTAAAGGATGAGGAAAAGAGGTGCTTAGGAAGAAGTAGGATTACAATATTGAATGATTTGAAGGAAAGAAGAAAATTCTGGTAGATGAAAGAGGAGGCAGAGGACAGTGAGCTTTGGTGGTCTAAGTTCAATGACAAAAAGAATGGACCTGTCTTAAGACAAAACTTCTAATAATAAGTATATTATAATATATATGTGGTTGTGTATGTATCTGTGTATATGTATGTATGTATATGTATGTATGTATATGTATGTATGTATATGTATTTATGTGTCTATATATGTATATATGAGCTCGTAATCCTGTATATATATGTCCACTTTTCTAGTTTTGAAACTAATTGCCAGTTTTCAAGAAAACATGCTTTTTACCAAAGCTCTAATAAAGATAATTATTGTGTAACTCACTTGTTTGTTTCTCCATTTGCTACTTAATTCGTTAAACAAGCAATTTCTGACTTTGTTTGTGGATTAAAATATAATTTTAATGTAAGAGTTTTTTTAAATTGGAATACCATATTTTAAATAAAAAACATGCACATATTTTTGAAAGCTTTAGAAAAAATTATCAACTTTAATGTTGTCATACCTGAACACGATAAAGTAATATTTCACGATTTAAAATAATTAAAGATCTATTTCGGTATTTTACTCTTTGTTTGCATTTTGACAAGACAACACACATAAAAAAGGCTCCAAAGCTCGAATTTGATCTATTGGTGTCAGTAACGAATTTCATGAAAAGGAGTGCCATACATACGACTAACCCTTTTCCTTAGCTACAAGATTACTTGTCATTTAACAAAATTCTATTAAATTAGTTAAAAATATCAAAAGTATATTAATACTATTTTAAAAGATGAAAAATCAATTTTGGTTGCAAATACAGTCGTCACTATGTACATCTTTCAACTAGATTAATTATGGTTGGTAAATTACACCTTGACACGGGAATCAAACCCGGTATCTTAGTGTTCTCAGACAAAGGACCCAAGCTGGATATCTGGTCCAGGTGTCATTTATAAACTATATTTAAGGTAGGAGTATGGGGGACGTGAGAAAATATGAGTGTTTTGCGTTTTTTTTATATCAAAACATTGTTTTGTCAAAAGAAACTGAGTTTAATTTTCTTCACATGGTGATATAAACAGTTCCTGAATACCTGTTAAGGCTGTCCAGGAATTTAATGACAACGGTTTATTTTCATTTACAAAGTTCATCATCAACTGCTGCTATGCTCATGACAGATATTCAACAACTGTTAGCATCACTATGTGAAGAAAATTAATTTCTATATTTCTAATGGAGCTATATTTAATTTATTTTGGGCAAAAAAAGTGTATCTATAAAAACTGTTAAAACAATTCCCTAAGTCCACGCTCCCTCCATCCCCAATTTAATAGAATTTAATGATATATTACTTTAATGTATTTAAATTAAAGCACATTGAGCGTGTTTACCAAGAAATGGAATGTTTTTAAAAATTACTTAACATAAAACAACTTAATCAATACTACTAACCGACCTAGCTATCCATAAAACTATTGCACATATCTCTTTAGGATAACATTTTAAGGAACCATCGTTGATAGTATATTTATTGGAATACAATGTTGAGGCGACCATATTAAAGAGGTTATGTGATAATACATTACAAAATTTGTGAAGTTAAATTCAAAACACGGTCCTATCGCCACTATACCTTGGTTAATATATTATAATAGATAATTTAAAATTTTAATTTCAATAACAAAAACAAAATCCTAATTATCTCCTGCATATTTTATTTTTTTGCACCTTCCCCTACTACTGGTCCAGAATACCCATATAATTTAAATACACTGATGGGGTGAACGTAATACATGTATTTAAAAGAAATGTACCAGCATTTTAGTGGAGAGAGAGTGGGAAACATTTCAGAAAAAAAGTACGCTCACTACACCGGGTTGGAATTCAAACCCCAAAAACCCATAACCGGCAAACTAGACTAGACTAGCTTGAAGTTTGGTCAGCGTAGCTGTTGATTAGGATATAGAATTATAATATCCTATTAGTGTGTAATTATTCTATCGTGAGCATTTCATGGTGACATAAAAATCATCCCCTTATAAAAGATGTTGGTGTCAAACTACTCGTTTGGACTATCCGTATGTTTATAAGAAATATTCCCGCATTTGAGTGGATAATTGTCGAAAACATTTTGGGAAAAAACTCTTTAACTAAACCCGATCGCAAGGGTGACGCCTTGGACCATAAAACCACCGACGTGCGTTCCTTAGAACTATTTCATGATAGTATAATTATATTTGTAAGCTTTTGAAATGGGATAAGACTTGCAGTTCAAAATGTAGACTAGTATAATGACAAGAGCTGGTAGATTTGGTACTTTGTATACTAGTGAATTACACATGTCAAACAATTGAAACACGAATCTATCAATTTATACGAACAGAGATGAATATTAGATTATTGTTAATTTACAATTAATTGAACGATGAATTTTAACTCCACTTTGTTAACCCGCGAGCTTTGATCACCTCCGAGTGATTATTAATAGGAGACCCCACGGTCTGATTTCTATCGAGGAACAATGGTGGCGTTTACCTGCTCCGCGAAACCCACCGACTTCCTCGAACGTAAACAAGAGAGAAATACACCTTCACACGGGGGGCAGGGTATGCCACACGATAACTGGTCTGAAAACACGGGAGCGCCTCGGTTAAACCCCCTAGTCTTGTCTCGCAAGGGGGGGATGGTGGGTTATACTCTACTCAAGAGAGCCCCGTTGTAGCCGTGTGAGAATAACCACTCGCCCTCCAAGTCCACACGTCCGCTGCAGGATCAGGCCGCGGCAGCACTAGCGGGTGTGCGACGCGCGGGACTCAACAGGTTGGGCGGTTCCCCTCCCGCCTGCAGGTCTGCCTGCCTACCCTCCCTTATAACCTCTCCCTAACAACCACAACTCACCCGAATACACGGCTTCAACCATCCTGCATCCCGCATGAATCAACACGATACATTTCTTTGACTATTTTGTATATACTCACGTGTAGAATAAATGTCAGGCTCACCTAGCCTGGTTTACTGCTGACCAGAGGTCGGGGTTCAAATCCGAGCCCAGTGTATTAAAGGGGATTTATCTTAAATGATTTATTTAATCTCTCTTGACGAAAATTCGTGTACATTTTATTTAAATTATATATTCCTTACTTCTACCTCATTCAGCTAGACAAACAAACAAACAATTATTTATTCATTGATTTGGTGGCCGCATGGTCTAACGCGCTACTCTCGTGTTGGACTAGACTGCCAAAGACGGGGAGATCGGTGCTCGATCTCGTTCAGGTGCACTGAGGGTAGTTTTTCCTAAATGGTTTAACACTCCCCTTCCACGCAAATTCTGGTGCACTTAATCTAAATTAAGCCTTCATAATCTCTAACACATTAGTGTAATTAGTACATAAGCGTACAACCCGAACGGGTAATAAGACTTGGTGCTAAAAATATAGTTATTGTTCCACGTCTATCATTTTAATAGGTGAACTTCAAAATGAGTTGTTCAACCTCTCAATCTTCTTCTTATTGGATTTATTAGGCCAGAGGTTTACAACCTGGGGGTCGTGGCATTTTCCGGGTGGGGTGTCAATACTTGTTAAGGTTATAGCTTCATGATGACTTTTTATAGTGATTATAATGATCATAGGAAATGCAGTTTTTGTGTCTTAGAATCCCACACTTTCAAAATACGTTGCATTGCAATGCTTGCATTCAAGCCTAGGGTGGCCATTTTGAGCACCTCTTATTGTGTTAGCAGCTTCACATTACTGAAGTACAAACATGTCCTAACAGTCCGGCATCTTAGCTCAGCTAGTAGCGTGTCTGCCTACTGAGTTAGGGGTCCCGGGTTCAAGTCCCAGCATGGCTGAAAATTTATCAGTGATTATAATATGATTTTACCCTTTCACATTGATACATTGAATCTCCCACCTCGGTGGCGTAGTTGGCTAACGCGCTAGTCATGTTGAGCTCGATTGTCGAGTACGGGGAGATCGAGGTTCGAATCTCGGTTGGGTGAACTGGGGGTGGTTTTTCCTAAATGGTTTTCCACTCTCCCTTCACGCAAATGCGGGTTCACTTCCTCTAAATTCAACCTCCCCAATTCCTAATACATTAGCGTAATTAGTACTTAAGCGTATAACCTGAACGTATAGTAAGACGTGGTGCTAAATGATGATGAAATGATGACACATTGAAACCCGGAGATTATATCTTGTTCGTGCCTGTCTTAGTCTTAAGTTAGGTTAAAAGGCATATGACGCTACGACAGGCCTCGTAAGCCGGAAGGGGGGGGGGGAAGGCTTGAATCAAATAAACTGACCCAAGCCACAAGCTGGAAACAGTAATTGTTGTAAAAAGCATGACTCGTAACTCGGAAACAAGTTCAAATGGAACACCTGTTTACTATAAAGGGTTCCATTGTTTTTGTGTCTCATGTTCACCCCTGAAGCGGCTCCCAAATGTTACGGTACATAATCTAGTCTATCTAATGGATCTAGTTAATTTACTAACCTCAAGATAACATATATTTTGTATATTTATTAACACATTTATTTTAAAACCAGCATGTTAAATTTAGCAGTTTTTTACTTTATCGCTATCTTACAGGGAGAGAAAGTATTGTGATCGTCAAAAAAATCGAACTCAAGATTTTGATGAATCTCGACGTTTCATGACCCCCCAAATCCGAAAAAGTTGTTTTTGAATTTCCGTCTGTCTGTCTGTCTGTCTGTACTGTTACACCCTCTCTCTACCTCGTAGTTTAAGGCCACCGTAAACAACATAACGAGTATAGAGGGGCATAAGCTATGTGAAACATAAAAATAAATAAATAAGGAAATAAGCAGAGATTTTAAAGTAAATAGTCATTTAATAAGCAAGTATTTTCAACAACATCAACATTGTGGCCTCGACAACCCTAGCAGCGAAAGTAATTGCGAACATAAATTATAGGAAAACATTCTTTGGTAATACACCCTAAACATAATTATTATTTATCAATAATGGTTTAGTGAAAGAAAACCTAAGTTTTACTATGGAAAATTTTCT
>CABFWB010000344.1:168832-214204 GCA_902151455.1 Timema bartmani | reverse complement strand
TAAAATTAAGGGTAGTTTACTGAAGGGCAAAAAGAGAAAAAGTCGATTTTATCAAAATCGGCTCTAACGATTTTGATTAAATTTCATTTATGAACATCAATAAATGTTAAAAACAAACTGGCTACTTACTTTCAATACTTCAGCAAAATTACTTTAAGGGTTCCAGTCTGATACATAAATTATTATTATTCATCATATCTCTGTAACTCTTTGAGATATGAAATTACTTATCATTGAAAATATGTAGATATATTTATAATAAACATATTTTATTTGAAACATATTTTTATGAAAATAATCATTTTCAAGCTATACGCAATTATATATATATATATTAATTTTTCGGAAACCTAAGGTAAAGTATTGCAACCGTAAAAAAATCTAACCCGAAATGTTGATGGATGTCGACGTCTCATGACCCCCCGAAACTTAAAAAGTGGTTTTTGCTATGCCATCTGTGTGTCTATTTAACCCTAAAATTAAGAGTAGATTAATAAAAAGCGAAAAAGGAAAAAATAATTTTCTCAAAATGGGCTCTAACGATTTTGATTAAAACTCGTATCTAGGCGTTGATTAAGATTATAAATAAAATGGCTATTTCCATTTTCCTATGAAAATAACTTTTAGAGTACTTTACAGATGCGGATATTTCCGTATCTCCTCAACTATTTGAGATACTAAATAACTTATCATTACAAAATTGTAGTACAATTAAAAATAAAAAAACTTTCATTTGAAATATATTTTTATAAAACCAAAAGTTTCTAGATAATGGCAGATATATTAATACAATTTTGTGAGTTTTAGTTGTAAAGAGATACTACTTAACGCAATAATTATTTAATGCCATAGAGTAATTAAATATAAGTAAGGCTCTCAAAAAGTTTGTTATTTTTCCTTTAACCTCTTAGGGGAGATGTTTGTACAGCAATGATCTATCTCCTTAATTTTAGACTCAATAGTCAATATTTAAATTTTTTATTGGTCAACATTTATAAATGAGAAATTGAATACCAATGCGATGACCTGAAGATGTGAAACACTTAATAAAATGTTAAAATTTTAACCGTAAATAGAAATTTTAATACGAAGTGTTGACCCTTGTGGACCCAAAATCGATCTTTTTTATTGGTCCAAACATACAAATGAGGACGTTCTTTAAAAATAAAATTATAAAATTTAAAACCGGGACTCAAAAATGTTTTACGTAAGCATAGTGCAATTTATGCTTGGGTTTTCTAGTGTTTTTTTTTTTCACATATATAACGCGTTTTGAGTAAATATCTCAATTTTTAAACAATAGAGCGAGAAAATCCGTGTGGAGTTCCGTTACATTTATTTTATAGTTGGTCCACAGCTTTATAATAGAGTAACAGGTTATGTTAACAAATTATAATAAATGACATCTGACATATTACTCGATAACTCTCCACCCGGAGCCAAAGAACCAATCACCGTCTACTCTGCGTGGTACTTGAGAGAGGTGTCAGGTTAATTTCATATTGAGTGGGGAATAACCTTTCCGCTCGAGAGCTGATGGGTTCATCCCAACCATAGACAAAGGAGGGAATGGATCAATATTTTTTAATACATTGCGAGAAATATATCTTTAAATTGATTCAACACACGGAAAAACACACAGCAGGCAAATCTGTTTTTTTAACTAATATTTTTTTAACGTAATATAATTTTCGTTCGTTTATCTTCATCCATTACTTAACTTTTCAGAATTTCAACTTAATGTGACCCACTTCAGTGGCCTCATCGTCTAAGTCGTTACTCTCGCAAATAACTAGACTACCTATGACTGGGAGATCGGGTCTTATTCCTGGTTGGGTGTATCAAGGTTGGTTTTCCTAAATGTTTTTCCATTCTTTCACTATTCAAATGCGGGTACACTTACTCTAAATTCAACGTATGTATGTATGTTTCACCGGGACTAGAAGTATTTTTATTTTCTAATTATGTGTTCTGATCTTGAATTAATTTAATTACGCTAGTGGGGTTGAGATGAATAACGTAACATTTCAGAGGAAGTGTACCCACATTTGTGGGAGTGAGAGTAATAAACCATTTAGGAAAACTACCCTCAATTCACCCCACCGAGTTTTGAACCTTGACCTGCCTATTACCAGCAAACCAGAGTCGATAAGCCTAACGTTTTCTCCATGGTCCTCACCAAAGAAGGAGTCTAGTGTTATGTAACCAGATTATACATCATCATGGTGGCCTTCACTAATCTTTACAAGTTATAATATACACAGTGTATCAGTTCCTGCCCAAAAACTATGTGACATCTTGAGTGATTTTATCGATGTAAGCTATAGCAATATTTTCACAAAGCAGATGTCTTAACTACAAAGAATTTTCACCTCAAAATATAGCTCCCTAAATTTACCATGGGCCCTTAATTAACCTCAATAACCTTTAAAACCATATACGAATGCATGAAATATAATCGATATAAATAAATTATAAATATTATTATTTTTTAATACAAATAGTACTATTATAATTAATATTGAGATCAGTCTTAAACTAAACATATTTTTTTTTTAATTTGCAAATATTATGTATTGATGTAATAGATCAGGCATGTCAAACTCGGTTGACTATAAGGGCGATATTGACCATTGAAAATAATGAGGGGGCCGCATTTCATAAAGCTCAAGATTATAACCATCCTAAGTGAAGAAATGTCAAATTTCAAATCCTTACTATAACAAAAATAAAATTAATATTACATAAAAGTTATGATATTCTATATTTTTAACAAAAAATTTGAAAATTTATATTTACATCATGAAGTGCGTGTGTGAAGTCAGGCTAAAAATAGATGACAAATGCGTATCGGTAAATGCGATCACCCAGCTGGGTTTTTCCTTTTCATGAACGAAAACACATCTGGGTGCTGACAAATATTGCATACATTTGGTAAGTAAATTTAACCTTGTTTGGGGATCAATCCTTACTTAGTAGTAAGTAAAATTTGGCACACCAACCTCACTTGATAGATTTCACCAAATAATGACCAATTTCCAAATGTCTTAGTTTCAAATGTTCTATTAATACAACGTTTATCAAAAAGGTGAAATGGGCTGCATTGTATGTCGATTTATCAAAAGGTCCGTGGTCCACACATAAACATGAATCGGGCCAAAAGTTTCACATGATTGTACTATATGATCAACTTAGTCAACAATAGAAAATTCTACATAGCTATAGACCTTTAAAAATATTTCATAGTTTCTAGTTTGTTGGTTACTTTTATCGAGATCATTTGACATAATCGTCAATTACATATTTTGAAACAATCTAATTACTGGCCACAAGTTACAAGTTTCTCCCGATGGTCGTTTATCTATATATATAAAAAGAAAAGTCCTGACTCACTGACTGACTCAACAACGCCCAGCCCAAGCTCTTGGACCTAGAAAGCTGAAATTTTGCACAAAGGTTCCCTTTATGATGTAGAAAAGGCATAAGGCTGGTATTTTTTGAAATTCCCACGGGATAGGGAATAAAGAGGATTAATATTTTTGCTTTAAAGTTGTCTTATTTCCATAACTATAACTATTAGAGACTTCAAATTTGGCGTGTAAGTAGGTAACTATAATCACTAATAACAATTTTCCGGATTTTTTGAAATTCCCCCGGTATAGGATAACAAGCGTTGCCTTAAAGTTATTTATAATAATAAAAGGAAGTGTTTGTGTGTTTGTTTGTGTGCGATGCCCAGTCAAATCTACGGCACGCAGAGATCTGAAATTTTTAGCATAGGTGGACGGAAGGGGGTTCGAATGCATCTTGAAGCCGGAATTTTTAAATTTTTAATTAGCTTTTTAATTATACTATTTTTAACAAATTTTGTGGTGGGTCACGGGCAATGCCGTGCGGGATTGCTAGTGTAACTATAGATCCACAAACTAGAAGTTTCTTCTTAGTGTGGTTAAAGCAGTTTTACTTATATCTGATTTAAAATAGTCTCTGGCTCAAATTATAATAGTAAACTGCAATTATAAATAATGAAACTAAACTTTTAAAGGTAATGAAAATTAGTGAAAAAACATACAGTCGGAACTGGCAAACCCAATAAGAAGAGACCATTGGAAAGACCTAGACACAAATGGAAGGATAACATCAGAAATAACCTGAAAGAAAGAAGCCTAGAGTGTAATGAGGTGAGCTGGATAGAACTAGCTCAAGATAGAGGTAGCTGGTGAACGTTTGTAAGTGTGGCGATGAACTTTCGAGTTCCTTATTCCACAGAGTAAGTAAATAAGTACTTACGAAGACGCTTGAAAATCCACAGCTTAATGATTTCCCTAGGTTATTTTCATTCATACACAATAATTGTAGAACAAACACAGCTACCAGCTCCAAGATAATCTATTTACCACTTAGAATAACAGAAGAAACCTAATTTAAGAGCGATATTTGAATGTCAAATACCTCTTAATGCCTAATCATTGTTAATGATTATATCATCACGGAGGCTTGTGCTGAAGAAATATGGCAACTATCAGAAAATATCTACCGGAAAGGCTATTGTGTAAACTTTCACATTATAATTTATTTGGGACTAATCAATTTTAAACCCACGTCGGTGGGGGCCCACTGATTAAACATAATGTTCATTTAGTCTTATTTGCCGGTGATTGGAAGTTGGGAGTTCAAATCCCAGCCGGTTGTACTGATAATGTTTTTTTCCGCGATTCTTCCAGGCAAACGTGAGTAAATTTACTCTAAACTAATCATTATTAGTATTACCTCACTAACGCAGTTAAATTCTAATAGCCTGGACGGGCAGTACGACACTAATAAACAAAAAATTACCAATCATTATTATAAAAAAGGGTCTCTGTAGACATAAATAAAATTCAATCTATATTTAAAACAAAATTTTAATTTTTTATTATGAATAAAAGTAAAAAAAAATCAACATTTTTCAATCTTACGCTTTAAACAATTTCATCAAAATAAAATTTTAGAAAATATGTTATTTTGGGGCTATGATGAATTACTTTTATCTCCAATGAGATTGTATTAATACTTAGGATCATTCGACAAATATATATATATGTATATGGCAACATTTTAACAAGTATTTAATTATAAGCAATAAAAATTGATGCAATGATTTCAAATCATTACAATTTATGAGTTATTGGGGGTCAAATTTGCTCTTTTATTCTTTTCATGTACCATTGGATAAAGTGATTAATGTATGAAAAATAATTTTCAATGTATAGGCCTAAACAGTTAGCAGTTTAAAAATGGCAAAATTACATCTTATTTATAATCCTGTATATAAATATTGTTCTTTTTATACCCCAATAATTTGATTTTATATAATTTTGTACTATACAATGTCATTATTTAGAATTAATTAGAATATAGTTTTGAAATGTCTATTTCATGAAATTTCTTGTTTTGCCTGTACCGATTATGGCGATAGCACAGTCTATCAGATTTGTATACGCCCGGCGCCGGCTTCCTTATCTGGTCAGTGTTGCTGGAATAGGCTTAGACGTTGCTACTTTCTATATTGTACAAGAAAACACCCTACCCTATGCTAAATTCCCTGCCACGATGTTATGGATTCAAATATTCTTATTAATTATGTTTGTTGAATGACCTTGAATTTCACGTGTCTACCATATGAGTTAATTCCCCCTCCCCCTCCTTTATATTTATCCCCTCGATAAACATATCAATCCCACCTTCCCCTTTAAAGCTTCAAAAAAGGGGTAGTGGTTCCAAGCTATGGAGTGAGGAGATATTGTCTGTTAAAACGATCACTCGCCAAGCAGAGAACAATAGGAGCTCCATTGCCGGTTCTTTCCAACGTTGTCAAGGGAGTGTATTTAAACATCAAGAACAGAAGCTTGCGTACCGGGATGGTGTACACAATGGAGAAAACCTTCAAATATACGGTTACAAACCACGAGAAAAGAAGGGGGAAATTGTGATAGGAATACAACACCTCCTATGGCCCGTTCATGAAATATAAGAGTTGGAGAAAAATACAAGGGTGCAATACCAACTAAAATTTAAAGTCGTGCCCCACAGCGTTGGTCTAGGCAGCAGCCTCTAATTTTCGTTACATCCAAAGAGGAATGAGGTCCCGATCTTCTTATCTTCTGACTGGAGCACTTCCGGTTTCGTATTTTGGAGGGTGCGGATATCTCGATGCTATCAGGGTTCGAGCGGTACAGCTCAATCCTAGGATTTGATTTGTGAAATATTTGGTGAATAAAATTCAAACAAGTTAATAAATGTATTGAAATACTTGTGAAAATTTTTTACCTAAAAATTTATATTAAGCCACGAAAATATTTTAATTGAAAAATTAAAAAGGGAAAATTGTCTCTCTCTCTCTTTTTTTTTTTTAGACGTGTTTCACTGTTCGCTCACGTCAGACTCATATTTCACCGGAAAACCAAATTAGATGAGTTTGATGCTTAGAGCTGAATGCCCAACGAAGTTACTAAATGTAATTAAATTATTAATACTACATAGAACTACCACATAATCTACGATTTGGGTTTTTACCTTATAAATGTAGGTGTTAATATAAAACAAGTATTTATATAAAAAAAATACCCGCCAGCACTCAACACCAAACACCCTCGTCAACAGAAATCCAGTCTCTTGATTGAGTGGCGCTTTATGCCACGTGACTATTGATGTGAGGGTCAATGTTTTTGATCCATTCAATAAACACACAATTTATTTACCAAATAAATCTTAGAAATTTGTAAATTATTTGACATTTAAAAAGGATGAAATGGGTAGGAATAGAGAAGATAGAATTTTAGAGTGAATGTATTCGCATTTGTGTGAAGGGAAAGGAACCATACACCCGACCGAGATATAAACCCAGATCTCCCAACCAAAGTCAAATAGACTACACGAATCGGACATTTCGTCCACGTACCCAAAGGCTACCAATTCCTATCAGAATAATAAATGTAATAAAATAAGATACTGTTGCATGTTCGTTTTTTGTGAGTACTTGAGGGAGGGGTTCCGGTGGGTTGTGCCCTCAAAGAACCCCCATTTACTACGACTCTTGTAGATTATATTTCTCTGAGCCTGTAAACAATGTTTTTCTATGTCCACGGCAGGAGCTGGTATGTTGGTCTAGTTCCTTTGAAACAAACATACTTCCTCTGGTCCTGGGACAATACCCTGTGGAGTTACAACTGGGCTTGCATTACACAAACATTGGACATTGCAGCGGCCTTTTAGAACTCATCCGTGTATATACAGAGATGTGGAATAAAAAAATAAAGTGGTGACCATGTAGCATCCAATAGGGGTATTTTATTTACCAACTAGCGCTAGCTCCTATTCATGTATAAAGTTGAACAAACTAGTCCCGAATATTCTTTAAATAGAGAAATGACACATGGACACGGGAATCAAACCCGGGACCTTTGGCTTAGTACGTAAATGCTCTAACCACTTAGCTATCCAGGAATCGTCCCATACTTAGGGTCATTCTTTATTCATATTAAGGCAGAGTCTGTGATGGTCGTGCGGAAATCGTCAGCTACATAATTATATGTGCTCAATTAAGATCATCAGATATCAGATGACTCAGCCATCTTAGACTCGGTCAGGCTTTATGCTGCCAGATGTAAAATGACATATGTACGACTGCGCATATCATGATGGATAGACAACCTATTATATTTGATAATTACGGTTGTAGTCGCATCTAAATATAATATTCTTTAAATTTAATAGTTTCTACATTTTTATTTATTTATTGGGAAACCACTTGAACTCTCGTGACTTATACTTTTGTTCTCAGATAAACATTTCCAACACTGACATTTTCATTGCTATAAAGATATATTTTAAGTATTTATTGATGTTTTACTAATAAATCATTAAAAGATCAATAAAAATGACAGTATGTTTTAAAGCTATGTTTATTTGTAAAAATATCTTCAAAAATGTTTATTTTGTAGCTAATATCAACAGATTTTGAATATCTTTCAAGCATGTCCTGGAATTTTGTCAAAACTTTTTAAGTAAAGAGGAAATGTATTGAAAAAATTCCAGGACACCCTTGACAGATATTCAAGATCTGTTGATATGAGCATGTGCAGAAAACAAAACTCTTGGTTACTACTGGAGAAATATTTGATCTATTTTGACCAAAAAAATATAATGCTATGAAAACTGTAAAATTACTCGCACTCCCTTCTGCCACACCTTAAGCTGAGGTAAGTTGGCACTGCTTGTAGTATGTGGAATGAAGTCAATGAAAGCATTAGCCAAATTGGCTCGGTATACATTTAGTCTACCCTGAAAGGTAGAAAGCTTATCTTGCTTGTTTACATGATGGTGAAGCTTATTTGAGATGGTCATAGTGGAGCCCCTAAAGGGAAGATTGTAAGCTTTCACCATAAACGAAGTATCTTCTCTTTGTGGTGGTCGCTTACCTTGAAGGCCTCCACAGTGGCCCAATCCTATATTCTGTACCATAGTGAAAACAATCAAGGTAAATAAAGTGTACACTTTACATGCCCATCCACGACTGAAAAACTTTCTTCCCGCTTCGTCTATCCCCCCCAAAAAAAATTAATATTAGAAAAAGAGTCCTGCAGATGTGTCGTTGTTGAGCTGAAGGGTAAATTACTCACTGAAGATCGATCCTTGGATATCTCTCTCTCTCTCTTTACAATGATTGGTAGCCATGACGGAGTGGTGGGTGGAAGATGAGGGGTCACTCGGTTAGGTACTCGGGGGTCCTAAAAGTACGCTCTCTGAATTAACTGCCAGGGGTACACACTCATGTCCATGGTAGAGCTAGAGTGTGACACCATCCCTCAATAGGTAGCAGGTTTAAGTTAATTAAAACCATAATTAAAGAAAATTGAAATGTTGGCCGTCATCTTGGTTTTTAGATGGCTTCCATTTGCAAAATTTTAATTTTTAACCTTGAATTTGAATTCAACAGCTACATGTATAATAAGGTGAGGATCAATCAAATCAAACCACAATTAAAGAAAATTGAAATTTTGGCCACCATCTTGGATTTTGAGTGCTCCTGGAGCTGCACACTCTTCAGAATTATGAAAAACTTATATCATTGGTAAATAGTAAAATAATCTTAACATTTATAAAGAAAAATAATACCATATCAAACAAACTTTTACTGTTTGGTTTTGGTTAAGTTTTTATAAGTTTTGCAGCTAATTGCCTTTCAGAAATACAGAATCATTTAACTACGTTTAAAAGCATTTAGGGGCTTACTGATTTCTCAGAAAAATACTACTCAACGAGAATGTCCTTTCACCATTTGTTGATGTTGGTTTTATTGAAAAAAGTTCTTCTCAAAATAAAGGCTATTAGTTTTTGGCAATTATTTTAACATTGCAAATTTTTGCTTCATTGATTGATTTTGTTTTTCGGGATCTATTTTGCCTGAGGAGGGAGGGGGGGGGGGTAAAGTTTTAAGAAAAATTGTGCAGCGATTTAATAATGATTGTCGCGAACAGTAACATTGATGAGCTTGATTACTCTCATCCTATATTGTATGGCTTAATATTTCTCAGCAAACACACATGAGTCCAACGAGTCCCTAATATTTTTTTTTGATAGGTAGGAAAAATTAAAATAAGTGTAGACTATTTATTAGCAACTAAATTCAAACAAATGCTGATGTTTTGATCAATCAATCAAATTATTACTTTATATTGAGATAATGAATTAAAAAATAGCAGTAAAGATCATAATGAAATAATGATGACTGTACAATTATCATGTTCATGAAATTTGAAGCTTATTGATTTCTAAGTATAGCTTTTCTAAGACTGGGACCAATATATTTTATTTACTTTTTGTTTTTAATTTTCTTCAAAATTTTAACGATCGAGACAGATACAAAATTCAAAAGAGTGGATTCGTCCCTACAAATAGAGGTTGAAGGACTAGTCGATACAATTTCACCGAGCAGGTGGTCGAAGGTGATTGATTGCCTTTCAACTGAAAAGGAATCGCTGTATTTAGCACGTCGTGCCTCTGACCTTTTTAAGAGGATTACCATTAGCTGTACTATTGCCCCCTTCTATGTGATCAACAGGTGGAGCCAATTAATCCTCAAACTATTTGATCTGTCTGAGGACACCAACACTTTTTGTGTCGCTTAACACCTAAATAACTCTAAAAATAACCTTCGCACTCTTGTTCTCAGTCGAGAACAGTGTGATGGTTGATAGTATACTCTAGTAGAAGTCTGATAAATTAGCCGATGTACGCAACGTTTATACTTGTAGAACCAAATGTAGGAAGGATTTGATATACTCTGGAGTACATTTAGCACATTTCTACCCTTCACACGGTTGATTGAAATGGATAAACTGTGAATAGAGACTAATAAAACAGCTTTCCCATCATTTAACATGATTTAGATAAATCATGCTGACATATATTTGATAACCTTCCAGCAGACTTTTTTTTTTATGATAATCTACACGGCAGGTTGCATTTGAGCACCCCTATGGATAGTCGTTTCCATCATCCTATTAACACCCGGGATGATTTAAATTTGGACATAATACATTCTTGTTCTTAACGAAATGTATTTATCTATCCCCTTGAACTTGACTACTATTAGTTTAACTAACTTTCTCATAGGTTTACAGATATTAATCCCTTTTTATCCATCTCTGTCTTCATTTAAAAGAATCAACGGCAGGGCATAAAGTGAAGACACGGAAGAAAAAACAAATTAAACGGTCCTCATGCCCTAAAATGCGATCTGGGTAAGATATAGTGAAGAGAATTCGCTGGTCCTCTCGAAAATGTTTATTTTTATATCACACAAGATTACTTTCACACAGACCGGAAGGGGGTGCAAAATAAAGAGGAACAGTAATGGTAGGGGTCACCGTAATAATTAATCCACCACTAAGACCAACTGGGGAATTTACACACAAGGGGGGGAACACAGGAAGAAAAAAAGAGATGAACGATGAATTAACAAAACCTAAAAGTGCTTGGAAGGGACCTTTCCAAGGAGAAGGGTGGAAGACTTTAAAATAATTCGCAACCTATTTTCAATCCCTTGTATCACAGGGGACGTCTTACGAAAACTTATTTATATGAGGAGGTGATGTTTTCAAGAAATAATGCGAATACATCACGTGAACACATCTCACCCGAGCCCTCTAACGCGGTTCAGGCAAATTCTCATCTGCGCAGTCCTGTTTGAATTCCTCTTGATACGTTTATTTGAATGTCCTACAAGAGAGGACTAGTTAAGGTGATACTGGGTACGACGACGACAACAACAACAACAACAACAACAAAAACAACGACAACAACAACGAAAAATCAAATGCCAATGGAATTATAGGAAGAATAGCGAGCCTCCAATAAGGAAATAAATATAAAAACCAACAATTGTGATTAACTCCGACTGGATTCTCAAAATAGTGCTTTGAGGTGGTGGGAGTTGAAGTCAACCTTTTAGAATACTTCCCAGCCTCCTAGTGTTCCATTGGACCATGAAACGCAACGTCTTGGGTCAACATTTTCTACAAGTTTACCACTAGCCTTTTATGTGAATGGCAATCCTTCCTTCCTTATAATAATATTTAACTCAATCAATTATGACACTAAGAGAGCAATCGACACAATGCAATGAAAATTAACATTTGTTGAAATGGTTGTTGATACATGAATCACTCAAAATTGATATCCAGATAGGTGTTGATCCATACTAAATGAGTGGGTAGGATGGTCATTGCGGGAGATATGTGGTCATCTGATTGGCCAACAGAAGTTTTGTGCTAATATATTGAGTACCATTTCAGGACATTCATAGCACTGATATAGATTTCATTAATTTAATAGATTAATATTTAATGTTTGTATATATGTTTATGCGGTATAGTGGATCGTTAATTTCTACCAATTCTTTATTTTGTATATTTTTGGTAAACTTTTAGCCATTTCAAAATGTAAGATACATAGTATATTATCAAACCATAGGTTTTAAATAATTGTTGATATTTTAGTGGAGCTTACAACACAAGATCAATAATAACGCTATCTTAGGAGTAGGGAAAACAAAATTAATTAGCTTTATGAAGAATGCAAACCTATTAGTATAGGGATAAAATGGGTAAACCATAATATTAAAAATTATATTTTTAAAATTGTCTCAAAGCACAAGGATGGAATAAGTAACCAAATTCCCCGTCAATGGCCATAAAGTGCAATACAAATTCAATGTCTTAGATCTCACTGCCACTGGTGGGGATAGCAGGGTTGATAATAAAGCCAGGCATCAATCTGTTAAGTCTAGTAAATTAAGTAATTTATTTCAATGCTTTAACAGACTAATAGTTTAACCTGCTAAGGGATCGAATCCTGGAGGGAAGTACTTAAACATGGTTTTACATTTGGTATATTTCCTTTAAACCATACCCAACTCATCATCAAGGCCCAGAAGTTTATAAACACGTTTTATGATTCCATGATCTTTAAAACTTGAATTTTACTGTGCAGATTTGTGCATATCTCAATGATTTTTACAGTTTATGCCATTTCGTGGCATTTTTGTGTGCATTTTTGGGATTTTTTTCCTTGTTTTTACTTGTATCGTACATTATCTGTTATTTTTAGAATCACACTGTAACACATAACGAGTAATTTTTGGTGCACAAATTAATTATTTCCATTGATTTGAGACATTCGTTTTTTCGTATAATTATTAGTCTAGTACTGCCAGACATGAAACAATGAGCATATCTTAGTGTTTTCTGACCGAACATTAAAGTAAGTTATTTTTATTAGGTATATTGGTCATATAATTTATTACTTATTTCTTCCTTTGCACGGTTTCACAGTCATTATCATAAACAGACAAGTAGAACAATTTGACTTTGAATGTATTTTTTGATTTCTTACAAGCATCTTTTGTATTTTTGAGGATATAAAAACTGAGTTTTTTAATGCATCCTTTTCATTTTAAGGGCACATTTTTGTTTTTGAGGGTATTAATAAAGTGCAGAACTTCTAGGTGAATTTTTTTGGGTGTTTAAGGGCCACACTCATCACTAACCCATTATTGAAATTGTGTAGATAGCTTTAACCGGTAGTAGAACATGGTAAACAAAAGGTATTAAAAATAATATAAAACTGTTTATCAGGTTTAATAAACATGACTAAAAAATTGGCCCATCTTTAAAGAATATACTATCCAATTTTGATAAATTATATTTCAACTTTAAAAATTTAAATTTTTATCTTAAAACAGTAGGAAAGTCATAAAGTAATTGATTACAAAATTGTTTTTCACTTGGCATCCTTGCAAAATTTCCAAAAATTTCCAATCGGCTTGGTGAGGGTTGAGATATGACTAATATGGACACCCTTGGTAAATAGACTGTGACCTGGGGAAAGATAAAAATGTTAACTAGAAATGTTCCCAATGGGGTTTATGTGTGTACTAGATTTGCCAAAGTTTGTTAATTAGATCAAAAGTTTAAATGGGGAAAACACAGACACATGGATATACATGCATGCACACATACATAAATGAAAAGAGACTAAACACTCTTTTTAAAAGTCTAATTATGTTAAACAATTAATGTGTCTGCTTTGTGGTCTAATTGTGTAGCATGTTAGTTTGAAAGCTGTAATTTAGTTCAAAAGAATCCACGATTAATTATATACACTACACTCAAATTGAATTTGTATTTTACTGCTAAATAATAAACAACTAAATTGTCAGATGGAAAAAATAGATCCTAGTTCTTAATTTAATGCTAAGCTGTTGCTATGTTTAAATACTTAGAATACCTGCTTCAGTGAGCACATGGTCTAAGGCGTTACTCTCGTGATGGACTAGACTGGCGACGACAGGGGAATTGGGGCTCGAATTCTGATTATTTGTACGGAGGTTTTTTTCTAAATGGTTTTCCCTCTCCCTCTACACAAAGGTTGGTACATTTCCTCTAAATGTAGCCTTCCTCACCACTAACACACTAGGATATTTAGTAAATATGAATAATAATACTTAATAATACTTAGCACCACGTCTTACTACCCGTTTGAGTTATACGCTTAGATATGAGTGTATGAACTGGTAGTAAAACGCATTTAAAATACATTTTTGATCGATAAACTATAATAATATTACTTTGAATAGGTTGGATTGGGGCAGGATCCATTAAATTTATAATCTTAAATAGAAAAACTCTTCAACAGTGTTTATGAAGACACGCGTATTAGTCTCGTTTTGTCTTATTTACAGGTCATGGTGTATGTCGGAATTTGAATTACGGCCTATTGTATGTTTTCTCTTAAATGTTTAACGACTCTCCCTTTATTTAAATGATGTTTCATTTTATGCATATTATAGTTTCCTCAGATGTACCTAATTCATGTAATATATGATGCCGGCCCGGACGAGTAGAAGTAAGACGTGGAATTCCAACAATATTTAGGAAACAGCTTCCATGTTTCACACTAAATTAGCTACTACTTCCATTTAGTTACTTACTCTATAGCATTAGGAACTCGAATGTTCAAAGTACGCCACCTATCCCTATATTGAGTTCTATCCAGTCCACCTCATTACACCCTATCTCTTTCAAGTCCATTCTAATACTAAACTCCAACCTGTTTAGGTCTTCCCAACGGTCTCTTCCCATTGGGTTTGCCGGTCAATACCCTGAACACGGCTATAAACTCTCCCATTCGCACTGCATGTGCTGCCCACAGTAATCTACGAGACTTGATTATCCTAACACTGTATTGTGATGAGTACAGGGTATACAACTTATCATTATATAACCTACTCCACTCCCCATTATCTTCATCTCGTTTTGGACCAAATCTTCCACTTACTAAGTAATAAAAATCTCAAAATATGTTAACCAAATAAAACAGTTTTTGTTTTTAAAGCAGGGGCTCTTAACTTTTGTGCCATGAACTCCTTTCATAGTCTGGTGAAGCCTATCCCTTCTAAAAAAAAAAGTATAAAATATAATATTTTTTTTCCAACTCACGATCACAGAACTTATAAACTCTTTAAACGAACCCCTGATCTAAATAGTCATTATTTAAAACTGCTTGAGTTATTAATTTTATTAGCACACAATGAAACTACGATCCAGGGAAATATTATAAACATATAATTTATTAAAACAACGCATTAAGTTGACATTCTTTAAAATAAAATTTTTCTGGACAGATATTTTAATTCAAAAACTCATTAGTATGTCAGAGTTGTTTAGCTGTTTTTGGGCATATTTTTTAGTATTGTGGTACAGTATAGGAGTATATTATAAAAATATATTTCTTTTACTAACTTTATTCTTGACAGAAATATTATTCTAAAAGTTTAATTTGCCACAACAAGTTTAGAAACAACTCCTGAATAAATAAAATAAACTTTTTTTTTCTATTTTGAAGTAGAAAAATTTATTCACTTTTACTACCATCATTGAGACTATCTTACTTTGTAGGAGCTTTTGGTCCTTTGCCCTATATACCTATTCCAGGGGTACTAATATTAATGGGTGACCTGGTGGTCTAGGAGTAAGGTGTCAAACTTTTGTGCTGAGGGTCCGGGGTTCAATCCTCGGTACCGGCATAGATTTATCTGATTGCCAAACCCTTCCTTCACCTCTGACAAGATGTGTATTAATCACAACTTGTGAATGTGAGGAATGCCAGGCCTCCACCGTGGTTCGGATTCCACTTTAAATTGTAGGTCCTCCATTTCATCTCACAATCACCCCACCATTGCACATTAGCGTAAGTGCGTATAACCCGAATGGGTAGTAAGACGCGGTGCTAATAATAATAGTAATAATAATATTAATATTAACCACACGAAGAAGCTATTATCGAAATTTTTCAGATTTATTTAATTTTTCTATATTTGGTTTGAATATTATCAAATTTTGGTTAATCGTAATGCTATGCATATGAACAGAGAGCAATATTTTATAAATACAATAAAAATTATTTCCAACATTTATTTAACATTCATTAAATTTATGTTTAATATTTTGTGAAGAGCTTTGATTTTTGTGTCGTTTGATTTTTAACTGCTTTCATTCCTGAAGAAGTGAAAAACGAAAATGTCTGGGGGAGGAAAGGGGATGGAGTGATTGCTGGTATTTGAGAAAGGATTTCTAACAAGACTATTCAAGCATGAAATGCTTTCCTTGCCTTATCATCAAAAAGCTAAAAGTTTATTTACTTTGCTTATGAATTAATAATAAAATTCATAAAGTTAAATTAAATATTTAATAATAAAATTATATATTTGATAAATATTTAAATAATCTTAGGACCTTTTACAGACGTAGGTCAACAGTAAAAATTATGTCGCGTATAAATAACTTAAACTAATGTACATTACCAGGGATTAAACAATACAAATACAATTTTATAAATGTTAGTATACACACAGGTTGCACACAGGTATTGCAATAGGTGTTTTCCCCCCTTTTAACACTATATATTCGCCTTTCTAAAAATTCAGTTAGGTGTTTTGACTTTAAAAACGTGTGCGTCCAGTTATTTGAAAGCGAGTTTCAAAATTAAAGGAGAAGAACTGAAATATTTCATGCTTAAAATAATATTTTGAGATTTAGTATAGTGATGACACGAGAAAAATCATTGATTTTTATGTCTTCTTGAATAAAGAACCGTCGACTCAAGCTAAATAATAGGTAAACATAAAGAAATACGATTTTATCCATCATTTTAGTCACATTTCATTAAAATGTTAACCATGCCACTGTTCATTATAATTTCTTGAAATTTTATGGAACTAATATTTTTTTGAAACATTAATAAATATGCTACTTATATACATATATATATACCACTAGAACATTACTTGTTAAAGTGTTAGTATAGTATGCATTTCTCAATGCTATTATGTGTATAACCTATTGCCTACACATTACATATAACGGCGGATTGTCAAACAAATAATTGCTTATGAAGCCGTATTTGCGTGTATTACAGTTCTGTGACGGTCCAGAGCGGTGAACTTAGAAGAACGTAAATATTATATGAAATTTTGTTTTAAATTTTAGTTTAAAATATTTAGAACCAGAGCTATTTAATTAAAATTAACTTCAAATACAATTAATAATATTTTTTTTTCAACTCTGCGATAGTCAATTATATAACAGTATTAGAATGAATTTTTTTATAAGACATTGGAGGAATAGATATTTACACTAATTTTTATCTATAACTTTAGTTCGATATTTTAATGATTAACTATACAAAAAGTATTATTGCTAATATATTGATCTTCACTATTCATCGCTATTTACAGAACACCCTCAATACAGCAGCCTATGATCGTGGCCATAGGGGGAATTTAATTTTTGGAGTGTTCCAAAATCGCAAGCTTACGACATGATGTTAAGACTTGTTACTAAGCACTGAGAAATAAAATCCCCTTAATTTTATACAGTAGCGATGGAAATTTATCTGTGTAAGGAAGTAACAAAAAAATAAATATGTTTTTTAGGAAATTTCTACTCTCCTAACCCTCTTCCCCCAAGCTAGTGTTAAAAAATAGGATTCTCCTAGAAGCTATTTAGAGTAGTCTTCCTTTAGAATTTTTTTTTTTGAAATATTACTCTTTTTAAAGTTATTTAGAATAGTGCTCCCCACAAAATTTTTGAAATTTGATACTCCTATAAGCTATTTAAAATAATCCTCACTAAGAATTTTTTTAGAAATTGGATGCCTCTAAAAGCTATTATAAGTAGAACTAATCCGGATTATTTTTTTATAAATTATATACCTTTTGAAGCTATTTGAAGTAGTCTTTTCCCAGCAAATCTGTTAAAATTGTATAACCTTAGAAACTATTTGGAGTAGACCCCTCCCAGTATTTTTTTCTAAATGAATTAATCTATAAGTGTTTTAGAATGATATTGCCTTGGAATTTGATTGAAAATTAAATGCCTCTAGAAACTATTTGGTCTGGTCCTTCCATGGCAATTTTTTAAAAAGTAAATGCTTCTATATATTTTATTTGAATTTTGATACAAGGTCACCTTTAAGCTTCATATTAAAAACTTTGGAAAATCTCGAGGGGGTGGGGAGTTTTTAACACTATGGACACCCTACTCTCCCTACACCCATGTCTAGGATAAAACCACAATCTCCTCGTCACTAGTAACCAAACAGGATGAGTAAAACGACTTAACCCACATGCCCATTGATACATTCTGCGTCTGGGAATATTCTCTCAATTCTATTGGAAAATTATTTAGGAAAGAAATACTCAAATTCACCCAGCCAGGAGTCGAGCCACGACCACCCCAGCACCAAACAAGACTAGATGAGAAATTTTCTTTGGTTTTCGTGACCAGCAGTGCTAGTATTTAATCTCCATAAAATTGTGACAGCTATCTTGACTCAGTTGATGTAGGCAGACAGTCATTTCGTGTTCATTTCCGACGAACCTGAAAGGAAGGGCCTAAAGAGTGGTCTGTGTGACGTACGTTCGTCGAGTCTCTAGCCAATATGCTTCGAACCCGCAAGCTTCCTTCTCTTCCCATTCTTCACCCTTTCTAAAAACATCCGTCAGCCCTCTTTCCCCTACAACGGCATGGCTCGATCGATCATTCTTCTGGGTCCCCCTCCAACCTTCCGGTCACCACCGAGCATGCGCACAGAATGCTGCCAAAATACCAACAAATACAAGGTTTGCTGTGCTCGGAGAGTATTTATTAACGTAGTTATTTAACACAAATATGATAAAACACATTATTTGGTTTGACAATTAGCACCTGCAATGATTATAATATTTTCCAAACTATACGTGTGTTTGTAAAATCACTAAAACTTTTTCTAGCACCGCATCTTACTAGCCGTTTAGGTTATACGCTTATGCACTGATAACGCTAATGGTTTAAGGGATTAAGAAGGTTATATTTAGAGGAAATATACCCTCATTTGTGTGTAGGGAGAATTTAAAATACATAAAAAAAACACCCTCAGTACATTCGAACCTTTATTTCCCCATCATTTGCAGTCTAATTTACTGCAAGAGTAGCGCCCTAGACAATGCGGCCACCGAAGCGGGTCTAAAACACATTCTGTCGGGACTTAAACCACATACGTTTTTACATATCAATTTGGTATAAGAAATTATTTATAAATAAACGTCATGTTTATACTATAATTTAGGTAATTTTGCTGTCGTCAGGTTGTGCTTGCAATTCTGAGCTCAAAACGACTCTCCCATACGTTTCCCTTTATGCACCTTCCCCTCCAGTAATACGTGAACGCAGGTCATACAGAAGAGGTCAAACTTGTTCTATTATTCTTGCTTCTCATGTTTGTATAAACAGCTCTGTCTGGTATAGGGCGTACGTTCCTCCACGGCTTCTAGATTTAATCCACACATGAGCTACCAATATAGTTACTATACCATTATTTATATAAATACTTATTATATATTTTAAAAAGAAAACAGTTTTTGATGGTCAATTAAATAATTTGTTTTTGTTAAAATTTCCTTAATATACACCTTTTATGTGTGTGTGTGTGTGTGTACGTGTGCGTGTGTGTGGATTCAACTTCATAACAGACAGTTTAAGTTTCCATGGCATTATATGGGTTCTTATTATATAGCTCTCTCAGTAATGAAAATGATCCTTGCGAGATAAGCATAGAAAATCCCTAATAGTGGACCATAAATTGCTAACACTAGTAATATATTTGACATTAAAAATGTTAGAAATGCCGCTGTTTTACGTGCAACGTGGGCAGTCCCAGCTTCCCGTCACAACTAAACAGTTATATTGTTAAAATATTCTTTGTTGACAGAGATGGATTCAGAAGGAGCTACAAACAAGATATGAATCTTAAAATTAAAATTCAAAATTGCACACACAAAAAAAAGACGGACATTTTTAACGAATTTAAAATACAGGTTTATCATTGGAATATTTTTGAAAGTTTGAGTTCATTTATTATATATTTTAAGTTTATTTTGAGGTAAATAGAACTTTTTTTAAAAATAAAAAACACCTTTACTGTTTTGAGATGCTGTTTTTGACATTTATATAATATGTTTAGTGTTTAACAGAAGTGTTAACTCAATAGTACCCTGTATTTTATTTTGTTATAATTTGTTTATTGCCGCACTTACAAAAGTAGGCCACCAATCCCTACCTATCCTGAGCTAGTTCTGAGACCACCTCATTACACCCAATATATTTAAGATCCATTCTAATGCTATCCTCCCATTTGTGTAAAGGTCCTCCCAATGGTATCTTCCTATATTGGGTTTGCCAGTCAGTACCCCGAACACGGCTCTAGATTCTCCCATTCACGCTGCATGTCCTGTCCACCGTAATATTCAAGACTTGATTATTCTAGAAATGTCTTGTGATGATTACACGGTATGCAGCTCATCATTATGTAACCTCATCCACTTACCTGTAGCCTCATCCCTTTTTGGACCAAATATATCTTCCAAAGCACTTTGTTTTCAAACATCCTATTTTTTTCCGTCGTGTAAGTTAAGAGACTACGTCTCACACCCATAAAGAACAACTGGTAAAATTATTGTTTTGTATATTCTGAGTTTTACATTCCTTGAAAGCAGGCGAGGTGTCAACAACTTACTGAACAGGTGATATCATGCATTTCACGTCTGTATTATTTTCCTAATTTCCATTCTAATATCTTTATTATTATTTAAGATTGTTCCTGAATATTTAAACTCATTAACTCTGCTAAATGATATGCTGCTCGAAGCAATTTCTAAATAATCGTCCCCAATCTGTGTTCTCTGTGTGATCATGTGCTTTGTATTTTTAGCGTTCACTTATGAGCCTATTTACTTATTACCTTCTAATAAGATTTCTGTATTTCTTGCCACACCTTCCTTACTATTACCCAACAAAGCTAAATCATCAGCGTATCCTAATAGCTCTACTGTTATGTTCAGTGTCAACCGTTCCCTACTCCCTTGCATTACCCTAATAGCAAACTCTAAGGCTAGAATAAAGAGTAATCGGGAAAGTGCATCTCCTTGTTTCAACTGATCATGTATTTCTAAATTATCTGATAAGTGACATCTAACCCACATCTTGCTACGTGTATCTGCCAAATATACCTCAATTAGCTTGACAAGTTTTTTGAGTCAGCCCCATTTCATCTAATTTTCTGATTGTTTAGAGTATCATGCAATCTGCACCGCAAACTACATACTGTATTTATACAATCCTTAGTCAAGATTATACTACATGTTGAAGTAATTATATGTTTATAAAACGTATTCACAATATACAGGTCCATAAAGAATAAAATATGTACAGCATTATATATAAAAAAAGTATTGTTCTTAATAACGGACATTTTTAAAACCCTATATAATGCCCAATTCTAAGAAGTTCCAATGTATACAGGGTGAGTAGTAATTCACGGATACGCACAGTACCACATGATTAGGTGGGTAAATATATGTCGTAAACACTCTCCGCAAAAAAATTCGTTCTCTACTTACTTTTTGAGAAAAACAACATTAAAGTTAGCGAGAAGTGATATGGCAACACTGCCTGAAATTTCATACTCATCGGTGATTAGACGTATACAGAAATGCGAGGTAAGTGTTGTGTAAGTAGCAATGAATTACACACACGTATATTACTGGGATATGCTCAACTAATGACCATGAGAGCATCCGGCAGTAGAGCTGGACCTGTGGTGCGGCTGTACGCTAATCGCTTCCTCGGAAGACGCTAATGTTTGGGTCCGGCGTTGTTGGAGATGCAACTTTGGGCCACTATTTGATACCAGATCATTTGAATTATCACAAATACCGTCTGTTCCTTTACAAGGTTTTACCTGTGTGGCTGGAGGATGTACCATTGCTTGGTCGACAGAGGATGTGGTGTCATTGTGACGGTAACCCTACACACTACGGGCCTAAAGTGCGGAGACTACTTAATGAAATCTACCCCAACCAGTGTATTGGGCGTAGGGGGCCGGTGGAATGACCTCTAAGGCCACCAGACCTCACACAATTCGATTTTTTTCTTCAAATATAAGATGACTTAAAGGAAAGACTAAAATTCTGAGAGCTGAAAGAGGAGGCAGAGGACAGGCTACATATGCAGTCTAAGTTCACTGACAAAAGGAATGGACCTGTCGTAAGTCAGAAAACTTAATTATAAGTGTTATCTTAGAACTATCCAAGCTCATTATGTGTCAAAAGACCCACGGCAAAACACGTACAGTAGGCCTACATCGTACGTTGTTATCTTAAGTAAAACTGTTGCTAAAATTATTTTTATGTCATTTCTACAATCTATTTTAACATAAAATAAATGGTACGGAACTCCGCACTCTTTTGTTTAAAATGGAGATATTTACTCAAGGCTCGTAATATATGTGAAACGAAATAATATACACTAGCAAACCCGAGCAAAAATTGCGTGATACTTACGCTAAACACTATTTGACTCCCGGATTTAAATTTCTTTTTAAAGAATTACAGTCTTCACTAGTATATTTGTATACTATATAGTATATTTTTTACGGTCAGAATCGCTATAGTGTTAGGAAAGTTAAAAAATAAATATATTTGCGTTTAGGTTGAAAATTATTAGTTTTATAAAAATATGTTTCAAATAAAAGATATGTTTTATAAATAGCCATACATATTTGCAATGATAAGTAATTTTATATCTCAAAGAGTTACGGAGATATGATAAAAAAAATAAGAATTTAAGCATCTGACCTGAACTCTTAAAGTCATTTTGCCGAAATATTGAGAGTAGTCATTTTTTTTGGAATATTTATAAATGTTTAGAAATGAAATTTAATCAAAATTGTTAGAGCTGATTTTAAGAAAATTGAGTTTTTTTCTTTTTGCCCTTCAGTAAAATACCCTTTTTTTTGGGTTAGATATCCAATTCCAAAAACACCTCCGAGCAAGCCTATGAAAACACTAGACACCAAGTTCTAGCCTGATCGGTAAAATAGCTTAGGCTTAAGTCCGAGGTACAGACAGACAGACAGACAGACATACAGAAATTCAAAAACAACTTTTTTGGATTCTGGGGATCATGAAAAGTCAACATTCATCAAAATCTCGAGTTCAATTTTTTTTTGACGATCACAATACTTTCTATACCTGTAAGATAGCGAGAAAGTAATAAAGGACAGTTAAAAAAATTTACACTTCTTTGTATGACCAATATTGATAACGTTCTATTAAATTATTAGTGATATTTTATAGGTTTTGATAGTATCTATCATTAGTAGTATCTGCAAATACCATGACTTTACGTACGAATTTGTGAAGGTAGAACTAGTAACTTTTCTATCTGACTGAACCATATAGCCTGTTTTCGTTATTCCTAAGTTTGGTTTTTTCCCCATTTTGAATCAGCGTTACACCCTCTCTGGTAGAAACTGTGAAAACCTTTCTTGTAACTTCAAGCTTTCTCGCCAGATGTCAGTATCAGTAGTGGCGGGAAAGGAAGAGATCCATATTGGTTTCACCCCTCCTTCTCTTACAAACATGTAATTTGGGGGAGGAGTGAAGGATCATGTTTTAAATTTATATTTATTTAATCCTTAGCGTTTAGTGTTGGATTGGATGCATTCTGTTTATTTTTTATTTCATACACCAGGAGCGTGGGGCTGGAGGGAGGTGTCATGTGGACACAGACACTAGTCTCATCCTGTCTAATTTACCGGTGATGATTGGTGTTAAAATCCCGGTTGATAAAACTGAGCTGCTCGTTCTTAAATGATTTTACATTGTTTCTTCATGCAAATAGAGATACATTTTTACTTTCTCTCTATCTTACAGGTAGAGAAAGTATGGTGATCGTCAAAAAAATCGAACTCGAGATTTTGATGAATTTTGACGTTTCATGACTTCCTGAATCCGAAAAAGTGGTTTTTGAATGTCTGTCTGTCTGTCTGTCTGTCTGTCTGTCTGTCTGTCTGTACCTCCAACTAGAGCCTAAACTATTTTACCGATTGAGCTGAAACTTGATATCTAGGGTTTTCATAGGGTTGCCCCGAGGGGTTTTTGGAATTGGATATCTACCCCTAAAATTAAGGGTAGTTTACTGAAGGGAAAAAAGAGAAAAAGTCGATTTTCTCAAAATCGGCTCTAACGATTTTGATTAAATTTCATTTATGAACATTAATAAATATTCCAAACAAAATGGCTACTCTCAATATTTCGGCAAAATGGCTTTAAGGGCTCCGGTCTGATGCGTAAATTAACATTTTTTATAATAGCTCCGAAACTATTTGAGATATGAAATTACTTAGCATTACAAATATGTATATATATTTATAATACAAATATTTTATTCGAAACATATTTTTATAAAATCAATAATTTTCAATCTATACGCAATTATATATATATTTTTAGCTTTTTGGACATTAAAGCTTAAGTATTGCGATCGTAAAAAAAACTAACCTGAAATGTTGATGGATTTCGACGTCTCATGACCCCCCGAACCCTAAAAAATAGTCTTTGCAATGCCGTCTGTCTGTGTGTCTATTAAAACTTAAAATTAAGGGTAGTTTACTGAAGGGCAAAAAGAGAAAAAGTCGATTTTCTCAAAATCGGCTCTAACGATTTTGATTAAATTTCATTTATGAACATTAATAAATATTCCAAACAAAATGGCTACTCTCAATATTTCGGCAAAATGGCTTTAAGGGCTCCGGTCTGATGCGTAAATTAACATTTTTTATAATAGCTCCGAAACTATTTGAGATATGAAATTACTTAGCATTACAAATATGTATATATATTTATAATACAAATATTTTATTCGAAACATATTTTTATAAAATCAATAATTTTCAATCTATACGCAATTATATATATATTTTTAACTTTTTGGACATTAAAGCTTAAGTATTGCGATCGTAAAAAAAACTAACCTGAAATGTTGATGGATGTCGACGTCTCATGACCCCCCGAACCCTAAAAAATAGTCTTTGCAATGCCGTCTGTCTGTGTGTCTATTAAAACTTAAAATTAAGGGTAGTTTACTGAAGGGCAAAAAGAGAAAAAGTCGATTTTCTCAAAATCGGCTCTAACGATTTTGATTAAATTTCATTTATGAACATTAATAAATATTCCAAACAAAATGGCTACTCTCAATATTTCGGCAAAATGGCTTTAAGGGCTCCGGTCTGATGCGTAAATTAACATTTTTTATAATAGCTCCGAAACTATTTGAGATATGAAATTACTTAGCATTACAAATATGTATATATATTTATAATACAGATATTTTATCCGAAACATATTTTTATAAAATCAATAACTTTCAATCTATACGCAATTATATGAATTTTTTTAACTTTTTGGACATTAAAGTTTAAGTATTGCGACCGTAAAAAAAAACTAACCTGAAATGTTGATGGATGTCGACGTCTCATGACCCCCCGAACCCTAAAAAATAGTCTTTGCAATGCCGTCTGTCTGTGTGTCTATAAAAACTTAAAATTAAGGGTAGTTTACTGAAGGGCGAAAAGAGAAAAATTTGGTTTTCTCAAAATCTGCTCAAACGATTTTGATTAAAATTCGTATCTAGGCGTTGATTAAGATTATAAATAAACTGGCTATTTTCATTTTCCTATGAAAATGATTTTTAGGGTACTTTACAGAAGCGTTAATTTCCGTATCTCCACAACTATTTGAGAAACTAAACAACTTATCATTGCAAAATTGTAGGACTATTAGAAATAAAAAACTTTTATTTGACATATATTTTTATAAAAGCAACAGTTTCTGAGATATTTGCAAATATATTAATACAATTTTGTGAGCTTTAGTTGTAAACATATACTACTTAAGTCTTAACGCAATAATTCTCCAATGCCATAGAGTAATTAAATATAAGTATCTAAAAAAGTATGTTATTTTTCCTTAAAGCTCTTAGGAGAAATGTTTGCATAGCAATGATCTATCTCCATTTTAGACTCAATAGTCAATATTTACATTTTTTATTGGTCAAAATGTATAAATGAATAATTAAATATCAATGCGATGACTTGAAGATCTGCAACACCTTATAAAATGTTAAAATTTTAACCAGAAATCGAAATTTTAATACGAAGTGTTGACCCTTGTGGAAGACATTAAACTGTTTGAAATGCTCTTAGGTGGACAAAGATGCGCCTCTTTTCTCATTGATTCTATATCATTGTATATTATTTTATGCGTGTTCTTATGTGGAGTGGTGATGATACAATGTACATTATTCCGTTCAGAAATCTTACGAGTTTATAGAAAGAGAGAGAAAGTCTGTGCGGTATGCCGTACCATTTATTTAAAAAATATGCCTACCTCATTTAGACCTAATTAGTGAATCCACTCGAATATTCCACGAGTAGAATGGTATCAACTACTATGGCTTAGATTACCCAAAACAGCTTTTAATTAATCGTAATATTACTTGTTAATGTTTTATTTGGTTTAATTTATTCACTTAAACGAGATAAATTTTCATTAAATGTAAACCCTTTATTTAAATTATATGTAAAACAAGTGTAGTGATGAATTCATTGAACAATTATTGGATTTGATCATTAAAATTTCCACCAAAGTTCTAGAATTTACTAACACTTTAGCGCCAAGCACCCTAAATTAATGCCCATTCATGAAATACTCTATTGTCTTCCCAGTGGTGGAGCCTTAATTTTGAACCGTGTTATTTTAACTCCAGATTAACATGAAGCACATATCTAAATAACGTCTAGAAACACCCAATGTTTAAAAATATTCCCCTCTGTTACCAGTGTTTTTTTTTTGTTACATTGGTTGTGAATAGTCGGAAAACATGCTAACATTTTTGGAAGAATCTCACTCAATCCCTGTATTTGTTATCAAACCTACTTCGAAGGCCACATGTTCTAAGACGTCACTCTAGTGTTAAGCTAAACTGCTGATGACAGGGATATCAGGGTTCGAGTCCCAAAAGAGTGTACTGAGTTTTTTTTCAAAATTGTTGGCCACTCTCCCTACACACAAATGCGGGTACACTTATTCTAAATTCAAATATTTATCCCTAGCCCACTAACGTAATTAATACATTCAGCACCCGCCTCAGTGGTGTAGTTGTCTAACGCACTAGTTTCGTGTTGAGCTTGACTTACGAGGACGGGGAGATCAAGGTTCGAATCTCGGTCGGGTGAACTAGGGGTGGTTTTCTTAAATGGTTATTAAATAGTAATAAATATCTAGATTGATATTGCAAGCCTAGGGGTAGACAAAAGGAGTGCAGGGTTCCTTGGAGTAGTTCTGTGGTCCGGCAATTTCTATTGTCGGCTACTTGTCAGGTCCCGAGGGTGCTGGACTTAGAAGATGTGAGAGCAGAAGACGTGAGAAAAGATGAGTGTTTTTGTAGTTTGTAGGCCTATATCAAAACATTTTTCGGCCAAGAAAAATCAATTAACTCTCCAATAGAAACACTTCTCTTAATTTTGTTAATATGGTGATATCAAGAGTTCTTAGATACCTAATAAGTGTGTCATGGAATTTAAAGACAACCTTTTCTCTTAATTTAAAAAGTCTTTCATCTAATTGCGCAATGCTCATGACATATATTCAACAACTGTTGATAGCACCATGTGTATAAAATTAAACTTTATATTTGTACTGAAACAATATTTCATTAATTTGGTCCAAAATAATGTTATATATAAAAAACTACAAAAACACTGACCTCATCTCGCGTTCACTGTACTTCCACCTTCAGGGTTTCAACCTGTGATACTAATAATATAGTAGAATGTTATCAATACTGACTGCAGAATAAGTTATTATTTTATAAAGGTTCCTTCCTGCCAGAATCCTACCATACAGTACGTCAACTCTGACAATAAGTACACAGATCCTCACACAGGTAGCGCTAGCTGTCCCTGACCCACTTGTGTTGAGTAGACCACCATTTCCCGCACTCTTGCACGCACGCCACGGGGCGACAGGTTTTACGAGGGGCCTCACAGAGAAAATACTAATAAAATGCGCATAAATTATTTGAATACTAATTTAAGAAACACATAAAATAGGACTCGGATATTATTACTCCCACTGGCGGGCACGTAGATTAGTGTTAAAAGATAATATATTCCAGAATATTGGTATCTTAGAGGTTGGGGGTTCAAATCCCATACGGGTATTTTTAGGGTGGTCGTATACTTCATGTCTATCCAAGCTTCCCCCGCATGACCGTGGGTACACCTATTCTACATTTTATCACCCCCACCCCTTTTATTTAAATATTCGAATAGTCTGGACGGATAGTAAGACACGATTTAAAATTAATCTCGCTTAATTTACAAAAAATGGTTAATTAATTAATGTAATTACACGTAAACTAACTTAACTTAATCTAGATGTCAGGAAAACCCTTATGAATACATATTTTGAATCTGCTAAGAATTTAAAAGGGCGCAATTTTATTGTTTTTAGCCGATTATAACTTAATCAGACATTCGCATATTTATTGACAGGCACATGAACAAAGACGTCCATATCGTCTAGTTTACCATTGACGGAGTTTGAATCCCAGCCACTTGTATTGCGGGTGGGGGTGTTGTTTTGTTTGTTTTAGCACCGCGTGTTATTACTACCTGTTCAGGTTATACTTAGGTATGCTACCTACACTAATAGGCTAGGCTTGAGAAAAGTTTGAATATATAGGATTTATACCAGCATTTGCTTGAGGGAAGAGTGGAAAACTATTTTGGAAAAGCTACCCTCAATACACACAACCGGGGATTTGAACCTCAGAATTACTGTTATCAGCGGTCTAGTCCAGCATGACAGTGACGCCTTAGACCGTTCGTACACCGAAACAGATGTTTTTTTTATAAGTGGTTTCCCACTCTACATCTACAAGAATGCGGTTACACTTCCGCTTCAACTCTATCTTACTCATCCCTACTGTATCTCGCTTGAACTTGTAGTAATAATAAGCCGATAATGGGAGAAAAATATTTTATTCTTCAACCTTTATAAAAAACACGTGCTTGTGAATAACTTACCATGCGTCTCTATTCTTTGTCAGCCAACATGTTTTATTGACACCATTATTTAGAATTATGGTCCCCACATCTTTCCAGCTTCACAGAGTTTTAAGGAAATTTATAGTATAAATCTTTTATTTTAAAATACGCCAATTTTATACTTTTTAGATTATTTTAATCAATTTTCTTAAATTTCCTTTTATTTCGTTAATGTTTAGAAAAATATTCACTTTTACTAATTAATAGGCTGAGAAAGCACTATTTTAATTTTTAGATCCACTTTTCACTTTTCAGCAATAATATAATATTAAAACGTGCTTTAAACAAATTTTTTAGAGACGCAGAAACTAATATTATGTTTAATACTAACTGGTGTGCCCGTTCTTCGCACGGATAACCTATAAGTAGCTTTGTTCTTTTATTATAATATAAAATTAACCAAAGGGAAAAGTAACAAAATCTTTAATTATTTTAATATTAATTTTTTATTGGTTTAAATTATGTGACTAAACGTAAAAAATAGGAAGGGTGAATAAAACATATTAAATGAAGGGATATACTATGTTGTTACTAAAAATAAATCGAAAAATAAACAGCACCACAGCTCAACAAACATCTTAAATTAAATAATGGACTGCTATAGATATATATTGGTTCCTGCAATTACCTGTCATATTTAAATTTTCTACCACATCAAGTAGTTTTTTTCTAATAAATGGTGCAATTTTGAGCCCCTTATTTTTTTGGAAACAATTTCAAATGTTTAAGTATTTTCTGACTATCTGCGTGGTATTTGAAACTAATTGCAAATATATCACTGTTTCACCGAACCAAAAATGATTATTTATATATATTTTGAAATTTTACATCCCCCACTTCCTTTACCACCCAATTCACTGACCCTTGTTTTAAAATTAAAACATTTCCAACTCTTTTGATTATTTGGGGTTGTCCCTCAACATGTAAGTAGATATTTCAATTTTCTACCATACGAAAAGGGGTCTATTTTATTACCTTGGGAAACTTTTGGAGAGGATGCCTGCCTTCCCATTTTTTTGGTCCTTCATTTTGAAATTAAATTTGTATTAAAGGTGTTTGAGTTGGATCTTATAACCTGACAAATGTTCAATCTTCTACCACATCGATAAGTGTTTTTTTTTTATAGATGGGTTGTATTCAAATTGGTAGAGGTCCAAATAAAGTTGGCTGTATTTGTATTCCTCAAACTTTTTCTAGTGTTTTAAACTATTTGGAAAGGAAATCTCTATCCCTAAATTATCTAATCATTTAAGTTGTCATTTTCTCCCATTTTTTTATTTATGTTTGTCATTATTAATTTGAATAGTTATTCCATAAATACATTTTTTCGATTTAACTAAGGTTTATTGTTTATATAAAATTATATTATTTAACAATCAGTGTTTGTACTATTATAGTAGCAAGATAGTCTCATAATTTTCTAATCTCATTTTCAAAAACTTAATTTTAATTTCTTTGTTATTGTTTGGGGTGGTTATTAAACCCTTCTGACAAATTTAAATAACCTACAATGAAGAATAGTTTTTTTTTAAAAATAGGAGTTTTTGCAACCCCCTCACCCCATTTCACAAATCCCCACTTGAAAATTTCATTTTTTTTAAATAATTATTTAGATTTTAATAGCAATACTACTACAGAATTGCCATTTTTTTTTATCTCACCTTAAAGTGTGGTTTTCGGTTAATATATCCTCTTCCCTTCTGTTTCCCCGAGTCCCAATTTAAAATTTGAAATTATCTGAATTTTATGGTTATTTTGAGTTGTTCCTTTACCTTTTGAGTAAAACAAAGTTTTATAAAACCCTAGGAAGTAGTCATTTCTATTAGTTTTGCACATTTTGAACCACTCTCTTCCATTTTTCCAACCCTGACTTTGAAGTTTTATGTTTTAAGACCTAATACATTATCTGAAGGGGTAACTCTACCTGAATGCCAAATTTTGATAGTCTACCTCAGATGTAAAGATTTGTCTATATATATATCCCACAAATTTGGAATATCACAATTTTTTTAGACATTTATGATTGTAAGGGGTGATCCCTCCATCTGCTTGTCTCTCTACTTGAATGTAAATATCTTAATTTTCAACCCTCTGGGAAGTTTTCTATTCTATTAGTTTTGGAAATTTGTTTGGGGAACCCTCTTGCACCATTTTCCGTTCCTTTACTTTAAAAGTAAAATAAATGGTACGGCATACCGCACAGACTTTCTCTCTCTTTCTATAAACTCGTAAGATTTCTGAACGGAATAATGTACATTGTATCATCACCACTCCACATAAGAACACGCATAAAATAATATACAATGATATAGAATCAATGAGAAAAGAGGCGCATCTTTGTCCACCTAAGAGCATTTCAAACAGTTTAATGTCTTCCACAAGGGTCAACACTTCGTATTAAAATTTCGATTTCTGGTTAAAATTTTAACATTTTATAAGGTGTTGCAGATCTTCAAGTCATCGCATTGATATTTAATTATTCATTTATACATTTTGACCAATAAAAAATGTAAATATTGACTATTGAGTCTAAAATGGAGATAGATCATTGCTATGCAAACATTTCTCCTAAGAGCTTTAAGGAAAAATAACATACTTTTTTAGATACTTATATTTAATTACTCTATGGCATTGGAGAATTATTGCGTTAAGACTTAAGTAGTATATGTTTACAACTAAAGCTCACAAAATTGTATTAATATATTTGCAAATATCTCAGAAACTGTTGCTTTTATAAAAATATATGTCAAATAAAAGTTTTTTATTTCTAATAGTCCTACAATTTTGCAATGATAAGTTGTTTAGTTTCTCAAATAGTTGTGGAGATACGGAAATTAACGCTTCTGTAAAGTACCCTAAAAATCATTTTCATAGGAAAATGAAAATAGCCAGTTTATTTATAATCTTAATCAACGCCTAGATACGAATTTTAATCAAAATCGTTTGAGCAGATTTTGAGAAAACCAAATTTTTCTCTTTTCGCCCTTCAGTAAACTACCCTTAATTTTAAGTTTTTATAGACACACAGACAGACGGCATTGCAAAGACTATTTTTTAGGGTTCGGGGGGTCATGAGACGTCGACATCCATCAACATTTCAGGTTAGTTTTTTTTTACGGTCGCAATACTTAAACTTTAATGTCCAAAAAGTTAAAAAAATTCATATAATTGCGTATAGATTGAAAGTTATTGATTTTATAAAAATATGTTTCGGATAAAATATCTGTATTATAAATATATATACATATTTGTAATGCTAAGTAATTTCATATCTCAAATAGTTTCGGAGCTATTATAAAAAATGTTAATTGACGCATCAGACCGGAGCCCTTAAAGCCATTTTGCCGAAATATTGAGGGTAGCCATTTTGTTTGGAATATTTATTAATGTTTATAAATGAAATTTAATCAAAATCGTTAGAGCCGATTTTGAGAAAATCGACTTTTTCTCTTTTTGCCCTTCAGTAAACTACCCTTAATTTTAAGTTTTAATAGACACACAGACAGACGGCATTGCAAAGACTATTTTTTAGGGTTCGGGGGGTCATGAGACGTCGACATCCATCAACATTTCAGGTTAGTTTTTTTTACGATCGCAATACTTAAGCTTTAATGTCCAAAAAGTTAAAAATATATATATAATTGCGTATAGATTGAAAATTATTGATTTTATAAAAATATGTTTCGAATAAAATATTTGTATTATAAATATATATACATATTTGTAATGCTAAGTAATTTCATATCTCAAATAGTTTCGGAGCTATTATAAAAAATGTTAATTTACGCATCAGACCGGAGCCCTTAAAGCCATTTTGCCGAAATATTGAGAGTAGCCATTTTGTTTGGAATATTTATTAATGTTCATAAATGAAATTTAATCAAAATCGTTAGAGCCGATTTTGAGAAAATCGACTTTTTCTCTTTTTGCCCTTCAGTAAACTACCCTTAATTTTAAGTTTTAATAGACACACAGACAGACGGCATTGCAAAGACTATTTTTTAGGGTTCGGGGGGTCATGAGACGTCGAAATCCATCAACATTTCAGGTTAGTTTTTTTTACGATCGCAATACTTAAGCTTTAATGTCCAAAAAGCTAAAAATATATATATAATTGCGTATAGATTGAAAATTATTGATTTTATAAAAATATGTTTCGAATAAAATATTTGTATTATAAATATATATACATATTTGTAATGCTAAGTAATTTCATATCTCAAATAGTTTCGGAGCTATTATAAAAAATGTTAATTTACGCATCAGACCGGAGCCCTTAAAGCCATTTTGCCGAAATATTGAGAGTAGCCATTTTGTTTGGAATATTTATTAATGTTCATAAATGAAATTTAATCAAAATCGTTAGAGCCGATTTTGAGAAAATCGACTTTTTCTCTTTTTTCCCTTCAGTAAACTACCCTTAATTTTAGGGGTAGATATCCAATTCCAAAAACCCCTCGGGGCAACCCTATGAAAACCCTAGATATCAAGTTTCAGCTCAATCGGTAAAATAGTTTAGGCTCTAGTTGGAGGTACAGACAGACAGACAGACAGACAGACAGACGGAAATTCAAAAACAACTTTTTCGGATTCAGGAAGTCATGAAACGTCAAAATTCATCAAAATCTCGAGTTCGATTTTTTTGACGATCACCATACTTTCTCTACCTGTAAGATAGAGAGAAAGTAAAAACATAAAGAATAAGTTTGTTTGTAGTATCTCATATAATATCTGTCTAGGAAATTTCAATCTTCTACGACAGTGAAAAGTAGATTTTTATGTAAATTTTGTAAATTTCAAAATCCCATAATGTCACCAGCCCTCACTTTGAAATTCCAAATTATTAAAAATGATTTTGGTATTGGAAGTTACACCAGTATATTCTTGCCAAATGTCAATGTTATACCTCACCTAAAGTGATTTGTATATATTTATATCCAACATTCCCAAAATATCCGCAGACCTATTTAGAAATTTACCTTATTTATACTTTTCTGGCTGTATCGGTTTATCTGCTTTCCTCTATACTTATAATTAAATATTTATATTTTCTATTACACGGAAAGTGTTTAATTCTATTAGTTTTGAAATTATCTTGGGGGGGGGGGAGGATCCTACCCCCTTTTCTGATAATTAATTTTGAAAATTTGTTTCAGGATGTTTGGGGGGTCTTTGAAACTTTCCTGAAAACTTTTTAATCTTTTACACATTAAGAAATAGTTCTGTATAAACTTTTTTTGGATATTTCAAAACCCCGCCATATCACCAACCCTGAATTAAAAAAATATTTCAAATATTTAAGAACTATTGTATTTGGAATAATCCTACTACATTCTTGGCAAATTTAAGTTTTTTATCTCACCTAAAACTGTGGGTATCCATTAATACTCCTCCCCTTCCCAGAGTTCCATTTTAAAATGCGAAACTATCGGATATTTTGGTTAGTAGGAGTTGTCTCTTACTTAACCTTCCTGCCACGTTTAAGTTTAATATCACCCTTGTAAGTAGTTTTTCTGTTAGTTGTGCAAGTTTTCAACCCCTATTCCCCCATTTCCCCAACTCAACTTTTAAATCTCAATTTTTAAGACTTGTTTAATTATTTGCAGTGATACCTCTACTTGTCTGCACATTTTCAATTATATACCTTTCACAATAGAGTTTTTATATATTTAGACTCTCTTGAACCTCAAAATTCCCGGTAACCTATTTTGAAATCTCCTATTTTTATACTTTTCTGGTTATATAGGGGTCAGTGGTGGGAAGAAATGTCTTCTCCATCTGCTTGCCAAATTTCAAATTTATAGAACGTGTAATGAATATCTAGAAAATGATCAAAATAAAATTACATTTATATAAGTAATAATTTATAGTTTTTACCATATAAATATATTGCTAGAATGTTTACTAGCGTATTTTTAGTTTTGATCACATTCAATTAACAAAAAATTTCTAATGAACGTGATCTCTTTTGTTTTAAGATACGTGTTTGTGCATATCAATAATATTATCTTACTTTTAACTAAACAGTATGGGGTTTACCTCCCCTTGTAAAGACCGTCAGTAGTGCAAGAAAGCAACGTCATAAAGTCAGCCGAGACGCAGAACTAAGAACGGGCACATCACAGAACAGTGTAGCGGCCGTGAAAAAAACTCTTAACTAAACAATACTTATGCCAAAAATGTGTTTGCATTTGTGTGTCTAAAACGTGATACCAATAGTCACATGGTCTAAAGCCTCAAGATTGCATTAAACACATATCGTTTGGGGCACATGGGGCTGTTTCCCATGCCTTTCCAGGATGATGAAGGTGCATTTGTATGTTTGTTGCATTGCTATTAATTGTTAAAACAAATCAGTCACATTTCATAACATTTACTAAGATTTACATCTTACACCAACCACGTAGGGCTCTCAAAGGACAGTTATAGAAAATTAGCCAACAAATAAAAATATTCCTCCCTTTGAGGTTGAATGGAACCCTACATTAAGGGAGAGGTGAGAAAATAATTTAAAAAGGCCCACCCCATATCCTATGATATAATACCTCATACTTAATATTATGGCCAATATTTGAAATTAAAAAAATCATAATTATATACATTTTTATTTTTAGCACTGCGTCTTACTACCTGTTCAGGGTTATACGCATATGTACTAATTACGCTAATGAGCTAGGGGTGAGTAAGGTTGAATTTAGAGGAAGTGTTCTCGTATTTACGTGGAGGGAGAGTGGAAAACCATTTAGAAAAATCCACCACCCGACTGGTGTTAGAATCTCAATCTCCGTTTCATCTGCAGTCTAGTATATTGCAAGTGCGACGTCTTAGACCTTCAGGCCACCGAAAAGGTCATAATTATATCCAACCCATACTAGTGCGAGGGGGGGAGCCATATACATTTTTGACCACACAATAAAAATAAAAGGTCAGTAAGAAAAAAAAACATCATTTGTAGAGGGTTGGTAGCAATCAAGGCGTGTAGGCTTGGGGAGGTGTGACCGATCGAGATACCGAACGAGCTTGTTGTCGGACGACTGCTGCCATCTAGTGAGAGTATCATGTAACAGATGGTAGTTTCACATGGCTGGTTCAGAGGGTGGGCGTGATGGTCAATAAGCCTTATAACGTACCCGCCAGACCATATCTACAGACAACTTTGGAGGTGCATAGGTAGGTACTGTGCTTACGTTAATTTTCTGCCACCTTGTAAATAAAGTCACGACAACTAACACCCATTTAATTTATCAAAGACTTGCCCCGTAGATAGTGTAGCGCTAGGATTATTTTATGATCTTGTAAAAAGGTAAAATTTGCATACAAATATGCCATAAAATACAATAAATTGTAATTAAAAGTTAAAATATACTATAAAAGTAAGATTAAGGTATTATAAAATGTACCGTATATTGTATCAATTTACCTAAAATCATTTATAAATAGTCTTAATATCTTATAACTTGTTAAAATAATTTCAAATACAAATATATTATTTAAATAAAAATTACAAAATAATCTACTCGGTGCTCATTATTAATTAGTAGAATATGATATAATTTTTGGTGATAGATTTTTTTAATAAACAATACATGCCATAAAATATGACTTAAGGTGGAAGGGTAGGAAACGCGAGAAATGGTAAGCGTTTTTGCAATTTTTAAAGCAAAACTTTTTTTTGTCTAAATAAACCAAAAAATTATCCAGTAGAAACATAGAGTTTAATTTTATTCACATGGTTACCTCAACAGTTCTTGAATATAATGTAATGTAAAAAAGTTTCTCATCTAATGTTGCATTTGCAGAAAATTAAACTCTATGCTTCTATTGGGAAATGGTTTAATTTATTTAAAAAAAAAGTTTTTCTATAAAAACTATTAAAACACGGGTATTTTATTGCATCTCTTACACTCCCAACTTAAATATGACCTAAAACTTAAATTGCAATAATTATGCAATTCAATTTAAATA
Organism: Timema bartmani; assembly: GCA_902151455.1. Lineage (NCBI taxonomy): Eukaryota > Metazoa > Arthropoda > Insecta > Phasmatodea > Timematidae > Timema > Timema bartmani. The sequence goes on along the minus strand of CABFWB010000344.1, from coordinate 177,148 downwards.
CAAAACAAATGTCTGTAATCAAGGTAGCTAAACATATTTTTATATCTTGTCCATAGTTAAAATTAATTCTAAAATAAAAATATGACATATCATAAACATCATATGCTTAGTTGATATGATCGTATAGAAGTAGAATTAAAGTAGAATTTAGCTTACAAATTCTCGTACTTAATGTTTAAAAGTAATGATTTCTCATCAACTCTCTTAGAATACTATTTGGCCGTTTAATCTTATCGATACCATTTTGGTGCTACATTTTTTCCCTATCATTTGATGCCACCACTTAAATCCATGGCGTTACTATAACTGATAAGGTCATACAGCCGTTAACTTTAGGGTATTAGTATAACGGGATAGCGATCAGATTAACGTTCACTTAAGGTTAACTTAACGTAACAGCAGGTAAAGTTTCTCATTGTATTTTTAAATGGAAACGATTATGATGGAGTTAACTTAACATTCACTTGCAGTTTACTTTAATATATATCTTGGGAGGTCTTTCACGTTAAGTGAACGTTACATAAAGTGTATCACGTGATCTAGTAAGCCAATCACTATGGGAGTGACGTCTACAGGGCTCTTATTAATTCTTTTATTGGTTTTATGACCTAGCTCTACTCTTTAGCTTCAGTTTTAGTAATTAGACATTGAAACAAAATAATTAAACTAAAATAGAAAAACTAAATTTATAAAAATGTTTAATGATACATATTTATTTTATTAATAGAAAACAATAAACATTCACATATCATTAATTTACAAATAGTACAAATCACAGATCAAAATACATATTATAGTGTGCAAATGTTTGGCTCAAGTTGTTACGTTAAGTTACGTGAATTGTGATCACACATTTGTTTTCTTAAGCTAAGTGAACCTTAAGTGAATGCTAATTTAAGTTAAAGTTAAGTTTATCGTGATCCCAGCATTATAGTCACGTTATGTGTTACGCCAGCTAGTCACATGGTTCAAATTATATATATGGTATGTATGGTAAGAGCTACCTACTTGAGCTTTGAATCGATTGAGGTGTGTATTTAACAGGTTCTTGAATATCTAAACCCAAATATATGTTGTCTATTGGCCCTAATTAATGTTTTAAAACAGTGAAACTTAATATTGGGATATATTTCAATGAATAACTTTAACCAAAATGCTTATAAACTTTTAAAATAAAGCAAGTTAAACAGTTATTTTAATTATTAACTACTTTATTCCACATTAGTCATATGAATAAAATATAATGTATATTTATGTATATTTATTTAATAAAATATAATGTGTATTTATGTATATTTAACAATTATAATTGTGTTTATGCTATTGTGAGGTCTACTGTTCACCAAACTATTAGTAAGAATAATCATTGTTCTAAGTTAAATATGTTTTAATTCCATTTTAGTTAGATACGTTACTGATTTTGATCATTGTGAAAATAACCAATTGAGTTTATAGTTACGTTTTTTTTATGTGTTGTGACTCCATTACGTCACCCAAACAGATCGTTCAAACTATTAACGTTGTGGGCATTATGAATATAGTTACGAAATTATTTTACAAAGAATTGCATTTTTTTTAATTTTTAATTTTTTTAAATATATGGTGTATATTAGCTTTATTTATATTTGAATATATTAATTATACATTTTAGTATAAGTTTAAAAAAAATACTAATATTTGTAAACCTTAGCCAATTTATATTACGAACGAGTACAGAAAACATACCACAGCTGTGCCTAGTTGGTTATTGAGAATTAGTGCTATTAGGTTAGTTCCAAGCTATCCTATACCATACCTGCAATTCATAGACAATGGAAAAGAATTAGTTTTCTTAAAATTCACAGCTTTTAATATTTCTATGAGTCGTACCTCAAGTGGAAAATCACCAAAATCAACTTTATACTTGTCAAAGTTACAGTTCTTGCAGTAAATACAAGCGTAGGTTCAAACGTTTTGTAATTTTTGTACAAATTGTTAATATTCCTTAACCAATTTTTTATGACATATGAAACCCGGTAATAATAGCATTGACGTAAACTATATATAGATTACGGTTTTACTATCGGCAATTTGTTTAATATACAGAACCAGATTTAAGTTTTATAAGGGTTAGCCAACATATTGGGACATGGAATTAAATTTAAAGAGATTCACTAAGAACTTAGATGATACATTGATGAATTTTTCTACTTTATAGTTAAATTGATTTGTGTTAATTATTTCAAACTGGTACTGAAGTACTGTCTATATTTAGTATACATCACACAAATGCCATACATTAATTTAACAGTGTATATTAAATGAGTTTTCTTAACTATCTTTTTGATTGTAATGACTATCTAAATCATAACAGTAGTAATATAATATAATTAATTTACATTATTATCTACTTAGTAGCCTGTCTGCCTACTGAGTTAAGGGTGCCGGGTTCTATTCCCAGCATGGCCGAAAATCTATCATTGATGTATATATGGGTTTACCCTTTCACAATGATAAATCAACAGCCAGGAGAAGGATGTTGTGCCTGTCCTAGTATTAAGTTAGATCATAATGCATATGAAGCTACGACAGGCCTAGCAAGCCGATAGTGAAAAAATATATTTCTTAAATAAAAAACTGACCCATGCCATAGGCTTGAAACAGCAATTGATATATAAAATAATCTACTTAATATATGGCACGAGGAACTCGAAAGAGCATTGCCACACTTAAAGTCTGTTCAGCTTAGGAATGTTTTCTGTAAGGCCTTTTTACCTACCAGAAATCTATTATATAGTAGGATATTGGTAGGAAAAAAGACCTTTCAGAGAGTAATTCTTACCGTGAATGGAGTATACAAAAGTATTATATCAAGAATAATCTAACTCATTCTCTTGAAGCTTTACAAACAACTTTCTACACATTCACAGTCGTTTTTGTTGTAAAAAAATAGCCTTAAACAATGTAGCAAAAAACCGAACGGGTAGTAAGACGTGGCGCCAAAAATATAATAATAAGAAAACAGAAACTACTTCAAAACAAACCAATAAAGAAAATATATACAATTTTATCTATAAATAATATTCAAAATATGTTCTTTAAATCCAAAAATTCTGCCCGTTTGGGCATAAAACTTGATCCTGGGTCTATATATTAAAGTATACTACACACCATGAAATAAAGGCACAAAATATTGTCTCTCAACAGGGAAACTCATGTAAACAATACGAGAAAGAAACGTTATTAGCTTGCCATATGTAAATGCATGGATACATATCTACGTTATATCCATCTTAAACAGTATGATAAAAATTAATTTAAATGGGTTGTAAAATTAAACCTGGACACGGGAATCCAACCCAGCACCTTTGGCTTAGCATACTAATGTACCACTGAGATATCCAGGAGTCATCCCGTGCTCAGGGTCATTCTTCACTCATAGTTTAAGACTGAATCTGTGATGGACGTGAGGAAATCGTCGTCAGCTATTATGAACGACCAATAGTGCTGCAAGCTATCAGATACCACAACCATCTGCCATTACAGACTCAGCCTTAAGATATGAGTGAAGAATGAACCTGAGCTAGGGAAGACTCTTGGATAGCTCAGTGGTTGAGTATTGGTGCGATAAGCCAAAAGTTTCGCGTTATATTCATGATTCCATGCATCATTATTTAACTAATTTAAATTAATTGAGTTGTGGTATCCTCCACAAGGACAGTGGCGTAATTACAATGATTTAGAGCCTGTGTGTTGATATTAATTGAGCATGATAACACCTTACCTGAATTACATTGAAATAAAAAACTAAGCATCCAAAATTAAAATGTGAAGTTGTTATTTTATGACTTTGAATATATTCAGTGTAATTTACTTAGTAGAATTGTGTCATTTTGACTATTTTAGCTAATAAATTTAATTTGCTATCATTAAAGTACTATAGAAGACCTAGGTTGTCTTGGGATAAAGTGTTCACCTCAACTTGAATGGGTTCAAAACCAGCTGAGGCTGACGAATTTTTCTTGAGCGATAAAAATAATGTCATAACTTCCTTCGGAGGGGAAAAAAGACGTCAGTCCCATCTCGATTGTGATAGGTAAAAGAACCATGCAAGGAATGTGAACTTACCTTTCCCAGCAAAATTGGTAGGACATTTCAATCTTGCTCATAGAAATTCAGTGTGAGAGGTAACAGAGAAATACCATACTTCCTGAGCTTTCCTAATATGTTATATCTACCAGATGATGCAGGCGGCACTAACCAGCTGAGGGGATGAGTGCGTGACCAGTTCCAAATGTACAGAAATCACATCAAACCAACCTTCTGACTTATGGTGTACACAATCTTCCTTACCTTCTGACTGACGGTGTACACAATCTTCCTTACCTTCTGACTTATGGTGTACACAATCTTCCTTACCTTCTGGCTTGTGGTGTACACAATCTTCCTTACCTTCTGACTTATGGTGTACACAATCTTCCTTACCTTCCGACTTATGGTGTACACAATCTTTCTTACCTTCTGAATTATGGTGTACACAATCTTCCTTACCTTCTGGCTTATGGTGTACACAATCTTCCTTACCTTTTGCGTGACGGTGTACACATCTTCCTTACCTTTTGCGTGACGGTGTACACATCTTCCTTACCTTCTGACTGACGGTGTACACATCTTCCTTACCTTCTGACTGACGGTGTACACAATCTTCCTTACCTTCTGGCTTGTGGTGTACACAATCTTCCTTACCTTCTGACTGACGGAGTACACAATATTCCTTACCTTCTGGCTTGTGGTGTACACAATCTTCCTTACCTTCTGGCTCGTGGTGTACACAATCTTCCTTACCTTTTGCGTGATGGTGTACACAATCTTCCTTACCTTCTGACTGACGGTGTACACAATCTTCCTTACCTTCTGGCTTGTGGTGTACACAATCTTCCTTACCTTCTGATTGACGGTGTACACATCTTCCTTACCTTCTGAATGACGGTGTACACAATCTTCCTTACCTTTTGACTTATGGTGTACACAATCTTCCTTACCTCCTGACTGACGGTGTACACATCTTCCTTACCTTCTGACTGATGGTCTGTACAATCTTCCTTACCTTTTGCGTGACGGTGTACACAGGCTTATTCTTCTTAATTCCTTGCCAATCCGAGGTAAACTTGGGGAATCCAGAATCCCCGAACCTCTCTAGCTGACTCCAGTCCTTGCCGCGTCTTCTCAAGGAATAGTACCGGTACACGACAATGGTCATAGCCACGACGAGCGCTAGACCCGTCCCTGCGGCGGCCCCCAACACTGCTGACGTCACCATCCTGGCAACAACACAATCATAATATTTATGTAGTTTACAACTTATTAGATCATCTCAGAATTACCAGGTTGTTCCTTTTCACTTAGTTGAATATATTTGTTAAAGTTTATTATTGTTTTAAGAACTGTTTTGTGAATTACCAAAAATTGTACTTGACTGATTGTAGTACTAATTTGTCTGTATTTTTTAACTACGTCTAAATAAACTAAACTAATCACCAGGAAATAACGTCTAGAAATCACATTATAAAATAGGGCACTGAATTTCCGCACTTGAAAACGCACATAGACAAATAACTTTTTGTTCCCCACCGCCTCTAAATACCTGTTTGGACTACACGCATACATTAATTACACCAGTGAAATATAAATGAGGAGGGTAATATTTTTAGAGGAAGTGTAACCTCATTTACGTAGAGGGTGAGAGGGAAACCACTTAGAATAAAACCTCACCCAACAGGGATTAAAACTCTGATATACCCGTCACCATAGATCCAGTCCAACAATAGAGTGATGCATTAGAACATGTGACCACCGGTGTGGGTTACACCAAATCTAATCGAACATTCAGACGCAGAACAGGGTAGAGCGGAATAGATGCGGACAGCACAGCATAATGCAGCATAGGACAGGTGCACTTATTAAAAGAAAACAAGAATAAGGATAGATATTTTTAAAAATTTGAAACACACAGCAATCGGTTAACTAACACGTGGTAAACAGGTGTTTCAACAACTCAACGCAGTCCAGTCATGATTCGTAGCATGAACTTTACTATTCATAAGAAAAGAGTTACAAAAACCTGAACTGCTCAGCTATGTTCTCTGCTTCAATCCAATTTTCAAAGGCATACGACTAAAAAAAGCTACTCACTCTACTTTCACGTATTTATACGTCAGGTTATGTTATCTGCAACTCTCTCACCTGAGAGATATTATCATTACCTACCAAATAACTAGAATAAACTATTAAAAAGTTCTCAATTTTGACCGTAAAGACATATGTTTGTATTTTCTAAAAGGCTATAAAAATTGAACTGTACGTTGACCGCCTACCAAAGTGCACTCAGCCTTATAAATATTATCAAACATGAAGCTAGGTTTGTTTCATTCTCTGAAGAACTAATGTTGGTTTCAAACCGCGTTTCACTACCTCCACGGGCTATTCGCATATTTAAATTACGCTATAGATACATATATGAGGAAGTTAAAATTTCAGAGGACATTAAAGGAGACTGGGAAAATATCGTACATAAACCACCCGAGTATACTTTGACAGGTTTCAAATCCTGGCCTTACCCAAACCAGAGTAGTGAGCTTGACTTAGTTCAATGAACTACACGTGCCCCATTTGACAGATAGCTTGTATTCGCGTGGGTTGCTCGTATGATATAGTCACTGAAGTGTGTGATGGCGACACATGGTGACATGTTGTTTACATGAAGTTGTTTGAGCTCGTGTCTATAACGGAAACAGTTGGGTCGGAGTTTTATATTATGTTCTATACTCCTCCAACGTTTTGTGTGACAAAAAGGAAACAGTTGGTAGTAGCATACACATTAAAAAAAATTTAGACAAACGATTTTTTGTACAGTAATTTTTTCTTTTTAGCACTACGTATTACTATCTGTTCGGGCTACACGCCTATGTACTAATTACGTTGATGCATTAGGGATAAGGTGGTTTTCCTAAAAAAAAAAATTCCCCCTTCCTCAACGCAAATTCACCTTGCGTCAAGGAAGGGGGGAAAACAATTTAGGAAAAACCACCCTTAGTACATGCGATCGGGAATCGAACCACTATCTCCCGACCATCGGTTGTCCAGTCTATTGCGAGAGTGACGCCATATCCATCGAGTATAGATCATGCAGAAACAAAAGCGGGCGTGTTCATTATTTATTTTTCCAATCACTTGTGAACGAGTAGCCTAAAAATAATAAATACACAAATAAAATATGTGGTCGAAAACAGAAAGATATAACAAAAAAAAACACTAAGACTAATGAAGTAAAAGATTATATATTATTCTGTACATACTTTTAATGTAAATTTTCTTAGATATTTTGACCTACTTACCTATTCTATGGCATTAGGAACTCCAAAGTTCACGGACACACTTATACTATTTATCCCTATCTAGAGCTAGTTTAATACATAATCTTATTTATTTCAGGTCCATTCTAATGATATTCTCTCATCTACGTCTAGGTCTTCCCATTGGTTTTTCCAGTCAATACCTGAATGAGGCTCTAGTTTTTTCCCCTCACGCTGTATGTCCTCCTACACACTGTAACATACGAGATTTTACCAACCTAACAATGTTTGATGATAATTACAAGATATATAACTAATAATTATTTAACTTTTCCCAGTATCTATTGTCTTTATCCCTTTATGGACCAAATATTTTCCTAACTACTTTGTTTCTCAACATCTTGAATTTTTTCTCGTCATGAAAGTTAAAATATTATGTTTCATAGCCAGATAGAACAACTGTTAAAACTATTGTTTTGTACGATTTTTTTTTATTTCTTGGCAACCCATTGGCCGAGTAGTAATATACATTTCTCGACTACATTATTTTTCTAATTTACACTCAAGTATCTTTATTTTTAGTTAAAATTTTATCTAAGCATTCAAAGTCATGAACTCTACCGAATGTTATAATATTGTAGCATGTCATTTATATAATATGAAATCTACAATTAAAATTCCATAAAGACAATTAAAACAGGATAACAAGTACTAATCTATTCCAATAAGATGTGGAAACGCCCAAGCGTCGAGGAACATTGCCCCAACGGACCATTTCGGTATCGCGAGCATTTTCACGTCTTGATCGAAGGGCACACGCCGAAGAAACGAAAGATAATCGTCTCTACTCGCCACATCTTCTGACAGCGCTAGTGAGAAAGTTGAGTAATTTTGCAACTCTCTCTCTCCCCCCCCCCCTTCTACCCTTAGATCTCCTGATGTAGTCCATTTTCCGAGGCAGTTCTGTTGCCAGGCGCGGATTCAG
>CABFWB010000344.1:155985-168769 GCA_902151455.1 Timema bartmani | reverse complement strand
GGGGGGGGGGTCAAAGGGTCAGTTGACCCCCCTGTGATAGTTAGAAAATTATTACAATAAGAAATGAAAGTTCAAGTTTTAGAAATAAAATACACTCCAGATAAATTATACAATTTTTTAAATCTTTTTACGTGCAGACACCTTTTAAGCCGGGTCCACAAATGCGTTATTTGTCCACGTTTAATCAATATTCGATATGACTCACTGCAAGTGTGGAAAAAATATTCGTTTTCATGTACGAATATTTGTCGTGCATAGCGAGTAACGAACATTGTTCCGCATAGAGCTGGTAGACTGGTACACATCAAAGTAGACGAATGAGCCTAATTGCCTGAGAGCAGTTCGTCCACGAATACCAAATATAGAGTATGTGTGGACAGCAGGAGCGATGGAACTGTGGGGAACTCTTCCCCCCGGGAAAATATTTGCCCCTCCCTGGAATAAATTCCTCCCTTAGATATATTTCAAATCTTCTGATATCATTGATTATGAAACTGAAAGATGGTCTTAAATTAAGTTCCAAATGACTTCTAGATTTATTCTATTGTAAAAAATTTGCCGGAGAGGACCGCTCCAAATAACTTCTAGACTAGAGTCATCTAAATGGCAGAAAAAGTCAGGGGAGGAAAGCTTTAAATAGCTTTCAAGGTCATTCAAATTTCAAAAATATCTAGGGGAGGACAACTCCAAATAACTTCTAGACTAGAGTCATCTAAATGGCAGAAAAAGTCAGGGGAGGAACGCTTTAAATAGCTTTCAAGGTCATTCAAATTTCAAAAATATCTAGGGGAGGACAACTCCAAATAGCTTCTAGTTGCATGCCATTTTAAAGAATTTTCAGGCGAGGACCCCCCCAAATAGCCAAGTTTCTGAAATAATTCAATTTTCACAACTTTTTTGGTGGAAGACCACTTCAAATACTATCTTATAGAGGTATCTAATCATCGTAAAACATTAAGGTGTCCGTCAGACACAAGTTCTTTAGTCAGAATGTCTAACATTATTTTCTATGTCCACCAGACATAGTTTCTTTAGTCAGAATGTTTGACGTTATTTTCTATGTACATCAGACATAGTTTCTTGGATCAGATAGTCTGACGGTTATATCCCTATGCCCATAAGGCATAGTTTAAATACGAGGGCTCTATGCTTTATATATGTATAGGACCAGGTGATTGTGTATACTGAGTCAATGAATTTGATTTCTTTTTTTAAGTCCTTAAGACATTGCTATATTTTTATGACACTTTAAACGGTATTATCACGTTTAGGATCTCTTTGTGGCTACAATAAGATCATCTAACACTTTCTTCTTGGACCTAGTTAGGTCAGTGACTGTTTGCAGTCACGATTGCACCCTTTTTGTTTAGCTATTTACAGTGCGCAACCTGTGGGAGCACTACTAGATTGACGTAGTGGCCCGCGAGGATAGTGCTTTATTTCAGCCCCTTCAGGCGCCATATGTATCTAAGTGTTCAAAGATAGTTTGTACTAGCAATTGTATGCCCTTGTAATGGGTAAATGTATAAATTTGCTTTGATTGCTCTGGCAGTACTCATTAGGAAATGATCGGCCATAGTTAAAAGCTGTTTAGATGCCCGATTGTTAGCCATTTATTATTTGTAAAATGGAAGCTCCTCTTATAGGATATTATTCTTATGTCTTTTCATAACTCTCCATGAGGGTCAATACAAGCTAGCTAGCTTAAATAATATTCTTCTTAGTAACTCTAAAAATATAGGATTTGATGCTATGTTTATATTTTCAATTGTTTCACTACCTTTCATGATTAGACCTTTCAGCTATTAGTCTAGGATTAGCCTGGATAGATTGTCTTTTTGTATATTGCCTAAAACTTAATTCCCCTTTTTACTGTTGCCGGGTTGTGGCTGACGCTTCTTCGTTCGAGTAAGAGCGAATATCTCTATTTCTAGAGTTATTAAACTAAACGAAATGTTCTATCTAATTTCTGTCCATCCGAATGTTTTCTACCTCGATAACGTAATACAGTTATAATTAATTAATTGAATTAAAATCTTGTCACTCATATGTAATTCTATATATTTTTGTTTGTTTTTTAATAAACTTATTTGTTAAACTTAAATATTTCTGTGATGCATTTTCCTTCCCTCTCCTTCATAAAGTATAACTTATTTAATTGTGTACTAGTAATTGGCTCTTTTTCTACGTGATAGGAGAAGTGACGGTTCAATATTTTCAATAATATCTAAATTGTTGTCCTCAATCTGTGTTCTATGTATGACAATGTATGTACAATACATCAAATTCCAAGGGGGGCCCGGACCCTCACGACCCCAGCCTTTTTACGCCCTTGCTATTTATCATCCAAAACACTCTATAAATGTCCAATTTTAACAGAAACTTAAAACGCATTTTCGAAAATGTTTGTATTTAAAAAGCAATAGTTATATTTTTTAACTACCTATAAATCAATTTTATCTGAAAAACAATATTATACAGTGCCTTTCACTATGTAAAACATCCTATAATATATATTTTAAACAAAATCTATGAGCAATTTTTGAGAAACATTTATTTTTCAAAAATAACTCGTTAGTATACTACCCTTAAATGATTTTTCTACCAAAAAATAGGTATACAATTTTATTTGTCATGTCAAATACACCCCAGACATCCATTAAAAAAAAATTGTTAAAACCATTTTCGAAAAATTTGAAATTTAATTTAATATTGGAAATATCTAAAGAGTTATGGGAAATATGAGCAAAACATACACATTTTAAATAAAACACAAACAAATATCTTTAATTTAAATAAAGAGCAATGTAAATAGAATAATTAGAAGCTGAGATATAATGAATTTTAAGAATGCATCTGACGCCACCTTGAATTGACCGCCATATTGAACTTTAAAGGTCAGGATTAATGTCTCCACCCCCAGAAATTCTCAGGAGGGTCCAATTGAGGTATGTTCCAAAGCTCATATTTTGATCATAAAATGCTTTGTTCAAATGCTTACCTACTGCACTAATATACTGTATATGAAAGAGTTTGTGAAATATATTTCACAACATTAATATTTGTTTGTAAAAAGTGAGACAAATCCAATGCTTGGGGGGATGAAAATGTTTCCAAGTACCATTTTTACACTACCCTTCCCCCCAAGACTGTGGGCTAAACCAGCCCTTCGTCTCCTTCTTCAACCTCTTGAAGAAGTCAGAGTAATCTTGTGTTCCTTTAACACTAGCAGCAGCCTTCAGCTTTTCTTAAAAAATAAGAAAACTTTTTAATCAACGCGTCCTACTAACTGTTCAGGTTATACACATATATAATAAATATTATAATGGGATAGAGATGAGGAAATAAACATTATAAAATTAATCTACTGATATTCGCGTGGAAGTAGAATAGTAAAACAATGAAAAAACCATCGCCAGTAAACCCGACAAGGATTACAACCCCAATCTCCCTGTTATTGGCATGTCAGCCTAACGTGAGAGTGACGTCTTAGACCATTCGTCCACTGAAACGAGTAACAAATGATGTTATTTTCTTGTAATTCTAAATTTTAATAACGATTCGATGGTAAGGTAAACAAAGCCGTGACAGCGGAAATAAATATTTATGAAGTCCACGACAGCCCGCAAAGATTTGCATTAGTTTGTTAATCAGACTTAGTTTTAGCAAAACATATTATACAATTGATAAAACTCAGTTGTGTATCATGTACCCCCTAAAATCATTCACATACTATTACCACAGTTTTGCATACATTATTATAAATCATTTGCATAACAAACGTAACATCTAAAAATATGTGGTTCAGTAGTCAAACATCGTCCTCTACCAACCCCAATTTCAGCAATGATACATTTTCCGGTCATACCGAAAATCGAGTCTGGAAACCTAATTTCAATACACAGAAGCGCTATCGATTAAATTAAGACCCGCCTCGGTGGCGTAGTTGGTTAACGCGCTAGTCGTGTTGAGCTTGAATGCCGAGGACGGGGAGATCGAGGTTCGAATCTAGGCTCGGGTGAACTGGGGGTAGTTTTTCCTACATTGTTTTCCATTCTCCCTCCACGCAANGGTCCTAAATGATTTTCCACTCTCCTTCCACGCAAATGCGGGTTCATTTTCTCTAAATTCAACCTTCCCAATTCCTAATCCATTAACGTAACTAGCACTTAAGCATATAACCCAAACGGGTAGTAAGACGCGATGCTAAATAATAAAACTAAGAAAATAAAAGATTAAATTAAGCGGTAGGACGTGTATGTCATTAGATTAGTGGTTATTTAGGTGCTGGTATTGTGTCTGAAGTACTCGGTGTCCAAGGTACTTTGATAGCGGCTTGAATGTCATTCGTTGATATTATAGCATTTACTTTACATTCTTTACTGTATCCAACCTATGACCTGGGTCAGTTTTTTATTCAAGTAATATATTTTACCACTACCGTCTGGCTATATCTGTTTTAGCTTAATATAGCATTCAATCTAACTTATGACTAAGACAGGCACAAAATCCAGTCCCCGTCCGTTAATTTATCAATGAGAGAGGTTAAACCTATATTTCACCAATCATAAACTTTTCGGCCATGATGGGAATTGAACCCGGGACCCCTAGTTCAGTAGGCAGACACGCAACTGACTGAGCTAAGGTGTCGGATTGATTTCATAGCCTGTATGTTTATGAATGGAATGTTAAATGCCACATTAAAAAACTATTTAATTACATGTGAATAGTAAGATTATGACCAAATTTAAAGGGCTTAGTGATAGAATAAACCCCCTTAGGAAACATAATTATTGAGTTTGAAAAGTTTATACATTCTAATTAAAACTAATCGAATCTATTAACATCGTAATAAAATAATTCAATCACTAAAGGAACTCTAGGTTCTTTTTTTATTCACATATTTTCTTGCCTCAGTTTTGGTGCTAAGCCATTTTTTTTTTAGCAAGTCTCCTGTTTGATGACACCATATATTTCAGGATAAAGTTTACAGCTCAATTTACGACAGCTAAGCTTTATAAAGAAAACAAAATAAATGCATTGGGTTTCTGACTTGACTACTTATTTGAGGATTGTGTGACTGAACTCTCAACAAAGAGTTAAATAGTTCATATATATTGTAACTGTGTTTTTGAACAAGGGCCCACCTACTTGAAGGAAATACATTCCATACACTGCTGTATACTTTATGGGAATGTAACCTCTTGTGACACACCAAAAAAAAATCCCCAAGTAGAGTAGCTATGGTTGAAAGGGACCAGTTCTGTCGAGAACTCCCACGGGGCATTCCAAGGAAAAATAAAAATTCTTCAAGGTTTTATATTCATTTATTCTTGTATTTCTATTTAATATGAATTTTTACATCCATCAAGTTTTTAAATTTATTTTAGCACCGCGTCTTACTATCCATTCGGGCCATATGCGTTTGCACGAATCACGCTAATGGGGAATGAGGAATACTGACAATGAGGAAGGCTGAATTTAGAGGAAGTTTACGTGCATTTGAGTGGAGAGAGACTGGGAAACCATTTAGGAATACCACCCTCAGTACACTAGACCAGGATCGAACCACGTTATCCCCATCATTGGCAGTCTATTATATTGTGAGAGTAGCCTCAGACTACTACCGAAACTTAAATTTTTGATTTAAGATTGACTGAACCAAAAATGACTTCTTATATGTAAGGAAGTTTAGTCAATACCCTTTATCTTAATATCAGGACCATTACCGTTAGTGTAAAAGTCTTTGAAAATGAGCACATTTCTTATCTAAAAAAATACGCTTTGATTTATGAAAGTGAGTAAATGACATTTTTAAATAACAACCTATCAATAATATTATATCAGGAGGACAAATGAAAGTCTATAATGTATTTCAGCTATCATGTAGTCGACCCCTTATCATCCGAGGCCAAGAATAGAAGAACATAAAACTTCCTGATGGTATTGATCATAGTAGACCCGGATGTTTTGGTCTTATGGAAAGGGTTCCTCAGGTAGAGGGTGTCATTTGGTCAGCAGAACGATATTTCCCGTCATTAATCTCAGTTTTCTATATCAAAATCGCTACTTCTTTATTCGAGTAGCTTCCTCTTATAGTCCTCACGAGGCTGAGTCGACCCTGTTCCAGATCCACTGGTACACTGAACAATCTGGAAGTGCCGCGAATAAAACTGAAGACTTCTCGATCAGTAGCCACGAACTCTGACCACTAGATTACAAATGCGTTACACTAACAGAAAACATATAAGTAAGGTAAAATTTAAGAGGAAATGTACTACCAGTTGTGTGGAAATTAGTTGAAGACCATATAAAAAGCACCTATTAGAACCTTCTGACAGAAATTGAACTCTTACGTCCCTATCAGTGGAGGAGAAGCCAAGACTAGACTAACACCTTTGTCAGCTTGCACACTGGCAGCATAAGGGCCAGATTTGACTCTAGCCGTAAGCAAATTTACTTTTACACAAAGTTGTTTCCTAGTCTGGTTTATGCACTGTGTCTTACAAACAGTTCGGGCGGGCTAGTCATATGCTTAAAATAGTTGGGTAAGGATGAGCAAGAAATAATTAAAGGAAATTTACCCGCAATGGAATAGAGGGAAAGTGGAAAAAACACCTTCACCTTACATCAGGTGGAATTCGAATCCTGACCAACGTGTCACTGGCAAATCAGGCTAGATGAGGTTGACACCTTATCCCACGTGTTCACCAATGTGAGTAATTCAAGGTTGCATTATAGTAAGTACTGGCACTCAAGTTTACGATTGAAAGGCTCTTAAAGCTATCTCGTTTACCCCTTCTTCATCCAAGTAATCAATGTGTTCTTTATGTCACCGGGAATCCAGGTCAAACAGCGAACTCAGCCCCCAGAAAACTAAGCAGAGAAATCCCACCTAACGACTGTAGCGACGTCCAATTACCCCCCTCCCAGCACGTGAGGGTGAGTGGAACATTATTGTGGGGCCAAGCGTTCTGGCGCCTTTATACGAGGTCTGACGACCTAGAGCATGCGCAGTGCTGGTGGTATGAAATGTCACACCTTGCGGAAAGCGCGCAGTGTTGGTGGATGAAATGTCACACCTTGCGGAAAGCGCGCAGTGCTGGTGGATGAAATGTCACACCTTTGCAGAAAGCGCGCAGTGCTGGTGGATGAAATGTCACACCTTGCAGAAAGCGCGCAGTGCTGGTGGATGAAATGTCACAGCTTGCAGAAAGCGCGCAGTGCTGGTGGATGAAATGTCACACCTTGCGGAAAGCGCGCAGTGCTTGTGGAATAAAATGTCACCACACCTTGTGAGATGTGCGTAGTGTTAGTGGAATGAAATTCACCACGCTTTGTAGCAGCTGTGTAGTGCTGGTAGGCTATAACGTCATGTAACACGTGTTGGGTGTTGGTTGAGTAAAATGTCACCACGTCTTGTAACGAGTAGAATGTGTGAAATGCTGGTATGTTATAACGTCCTGTAACACGTGTTGCGTGTTGGTTGGGTAAAATACCACCACGTCTTGTAACACGTGCCCGCTACTTGTTTTAAAATAAAACTGTCACCAAGCTCTTATAGCATAACATAATATTAACTAAAAAATTATTTGGTTAAAGCCGATAATTTGACTTAAATAGTTCACCCTCATCTATAGCTCTAATAAATGACACCTAAGTTGAAAATACGAGATCCATTACCCCATTTCACCTTTCAAAAGAATTAAGTTTTATATTGATTGACTTTCCTGATTTCAAAATATTTTTCAAATGAAAACAAATTCTGGCTATTAATCAATTGAATGATCTAGTTTGGTTTGTTTGGAATTTAATTTGTTAGATTTTAAAGAGTCCTTTGATTCAGTTAAAATAAACGAATTCTATTAAAATTTTAGTTGAGTTTCGTATGTCAAAGAAACTTGTCAAGCTAATTGTGGTATGTTTGACCGATTTAAGTGGCAGGGAATTATATTAGTAAACTCCAACTTTATGTATAAATAAGCATATTTATTGTAACGTTTAAAGATAGTGTGATGTATTAATGTTTATTCACCACCATTATGGTGACATTTGTTATCATGATTAAATTGGGTCCAAGTTTGTTATCCTGTATTTATAATAATTAAAAAGGAATGATATCTTATTTTAGAAATTAAATGTCCTGGTATTTTATAGTTTTTATTATAAGTAGATAAACAGTTTGTTTGCTTGATATTTCACACGTTATTGACCCTATTTTAAATTCCCGACTATTATGTCATATACACGACAATTCCCGATATACAAGATTTATATTCTGGTAAAAACACGGATTAAGATTTAGATAGACTTTACCCACTCAGCTCCTTGTCAGGAAGGCAGTGAGGAGATGCGCACTCTGAAGGGGTGTATCAAGAGACATTTCCTTCTCGAAGCTTCCTAGAAAAAAGAGGTGAGGTCATCCAAGTGCGTCTCTGTTGAACAAACTGCTTTGTCTTTTTAAATGGAGAAGTATAAAGATGTCGCCATACCTTGCAACTTAACAACTTAAAACAAATAAATCTTACTACCCACTCTAATTTATTATCTCGTGATTTTTGAATACAAATGCGAATAATAATTTATTGGGATGTATAATTCTATATCATTAAAAAAAATATAAGTTATATATTTTTTTATTATTGGTGGCTGAATGGCTTAAGGTATTCTATTTTTATTGAACGTAATTCTCGTTCACGGTCGGGTTTGACTCCCCAACCGGTCAAACTGGAGTTTATTTTCCAAATTTGGCTTTCAATTTTGGATTTACTATGCTTTCTCCAGAATAATTTGGGTAAATTAGCTCTGAGGTACTTTCCTCATCTCTACTCATCATCATCATCATCATCATCATCATCATCATCAACAACAACCACTATTTCCAGCCTGTGGCTGGGTCAGTTTAGTAAAACGCCTCCATCTTCCTCTATCCTTTCAACATTCTTCCTCCTTTAATTGCTTCACCCGCCTCGGTGGCGTAGTTGGCTAACGCGCTAGTCGTGTTGAGCTCGACCACCGAGGATGGGGAGATCGAGGTTCAAATCTCGGTTGGGTGAACTGGGGGTGGTTTTCCACTCTCTTTACACGCAAATGCGGGTTCACTTCCTCTAAACTCAACCCTCCCAATTCCTAATCCGTTATCGTAATTAGTACTTAAGCGTATAACCCGTACGGGTAGTAAGACGCGGTACTAAATATTATTATTATTATTTAATTGCTTCTATTCTTCTCCTCTCACTTGCACACTCTGTTATCTGTTCCTTCCATCCTACTACTTAAACTAAATCGTTAAAAGACCTTGTGTTAAATATTCTAATAAGATGTGATGGAGGCTAGATATTAGGATGGCGCATGATCTACAAGACTCGTGGTCTCAGACTGATGACGAAGATGAAGCTGATGATTGACAATTTAACACCAGCATAAGTAGCCCATGGACTAAGACAGTGTCCCACAAAAGTTGTACCGCAGCGGCGAATTAGGTGTGCTGTGCGGTCACAGCCCAGAGGGCCACGCATCGCCGTCCAATAAGAACACGGATGAAGTTGGTACGAGCGGCAGTCGTGTTTCATCCACATTTTATTACTTACTCGCACTTACTAATATTTTTAATAGAGCTGACTAAACCAAAAGTTTTCGTGTGAAGTTAAAGTTATGGCCCACATTACTATTATTATTAGCACCGCGTCTTACTACCCGTTCGGGTTATACGCACTTACGCTAATGTGTAATGGTAGGGTGATTGTGAGATTAAATGGAGGACCTACAGTTTAACGTGGAATCCGAACCACGGTGGAGGCCTGGCATTCCTCACATTCACAAGTTGTGATTAATACACGTCTTGTCAGAGGTGAAGGAAGGGTTTGGCAATCAGATAAATCTGTGCCGGTATCGAGGATTGAGCCCCGGACCCCCAGCACAGAAGTCTTGACACCTTACCCCTAGACCACCAGGTCATCCCCCACATTACTAATGGTTTGAAACGAAATCTATCAAAGTGTTAAAAAAAAAATCGGTGACAGAAATTAACTTAAACCTTTAATCTTATAATAATTGAGGTTACTTCAGGGAAAAAAAAAAGTGTATACTTTCCTAATTCTGATTTACCGTACAACCGTTAACAATTTTTATTTTCTGCCGTAGCGCATGCCCAAAACAAAGCACTGTGTCGCAAAAACTAGAGTTTTTTATTGTGCCGTGAACTTAAAAAGTTTGCGGAATACTCAGTTTATGATAGTCCTGTTTTCCGATTAAGGAGATATTGAGATTCAAATATTGGCTGGATGGGTGCGATAGGGCTAATTTTTCTAGATGTGTTTAGAAGTTGTGGTTTTTTTATTGCCTTCCCTGCAATGAGGGTGCTTCAATTTACTACTACCCCTCCATAACCATTAGATTGAACCTTTGTTTGCACTGGTAGACCTCCAAAATTAGACTGTTGGACCCAACTAGAACCTATATTTTTACCTACTAATATCAGAATATCAGCATGGATCCTAAGTGGTGGAAAAACATTTTTTTATTCATGTACCCTAAGAAATTAATGTAGATTTGATTTTTTATATAAAAAAGTTAAGTGGGCCAAATATTTGGGGTAAAATATCACGTTACGTTAACTTTTATGAGAAGGTAAACTTTGAAACGTTAAAACCACTAAAAAAAATCATCAGTTGCTTTAAAATGTTAAGTTATGACGTTATCAAAACATATCTTCATTTGTTTGAGGACGGCTACATATATATTTATAGTCATTTACTTTGATCTTATAACTGTGACGTTTAACGTGAAATGTCGTTGGAAATGTGCTATTTTAAAATTTGTCTAAAAATGATATAATTTAAATGTAAGGTTTTTAGGTAGCACCTTTAAAAGCTGTACTTACTATAACTATAAAAACGTTTACACCACCTTAGAAAAATAGTAATATACACATAAATAATTGGCACGTTAATCTTCCAATTTAAAACCACTCATATTAACGAGTGCTTGTAAAAAATGCTGACTCTATACATATTTGTCAAACTCTGGTTTATATCTCAATAATTGTTGCTTGGAATTTTTTTGTGTAGGCCAATGTGTGCGATATTACTATCATTGATTGTTTAATTTTACGAGTATGATTCAGCAAATTAGTTCCATTTTCATATTTAGTTTGATAAAAAATGAATTTTGAAATGGATTTTAAAAACTGACAGCTCACATTAGCTCAATATAATATTTTTTTTATAAAATGACGTTGAAATAAAATAAAAGAATACTAAAAAGACCAAATATTTTTTGGGTAAACACGATTCTTGGTGTTTTATTTAATTTGAACCACTAACAATAGCCATTTACTTGTAGGTAACAGAATTACAAACGATCATGAGAAGTGGTTTTTTATTATTTTTTATAATCTAGGAGAAATAAGCGTGGTTACTCTTGGCAGCGTCTTTATTTACATCAGACATACATGAAAAAACGCTTTATTTGATTTCTTCCAACCCAGTCTTTGGTTAGTTTAAAAAAATAAAATCCAAATTTTAAAACTCCGGCTTCGAGATGCAGATGTTCGTGCACAAGGGCTACTAATTTTTAAATTTCAGCCCTCTGCCTTCGGTAAATATCGCACAATGCTCATGACAGACAGACAGACAGACAGACACACTATTCAGATAATTAATATAGATAGCAAATTAATCAAAGAAAATGTATTTATTATTTTAATATTAATTTAATATTAAAACTAAACTATGGCTCAAAAAGTCCCACTTAGGGTTTTTGCCTTTGCCTAAAGTGTTTTTTAAGTTAGGTGTTCATATGATTACTGCGGGATTATGCTAAGATGGTAGGTATTAGACAGTTAACAAAAGTTGTTAAATGTATTTTTATATACTCATAAGTAATGTAATGTTTTTCAGATGTTGTTTTACATATAAATAATCATTGCTGATTTAGTAAAAATAATAACAATATAGCCACGTTTTGCCAATGTTCACTGCACAAATATATTTATATTTTGCAATACCTACAGTTGTAACGTGGTTTAATTTTATTTGTAGGTTTGTGTTCATACTTTTATTCTAGACAAATTAATCATTCCCTATTAAAAGTTTGGTTTAGTGTTAACACAATGTTAAGTTATTTTTTTATCAGTGAATTTATATCCTAATACACAAAGAAAGATACATTCGAAATGCTTAAAAAAATACTTTATATATACATATATATATAATATTAAGAAAAGTTCTATAGAACCCACTCCACTTTCTAGTCAAATATCTATTCGTCAAAGAAAAGAAAATTTCATAGATTTTGAGCTTGCTAGCTTCCTCGTACCTGCCCCATTATTGTAAATATGTTAAAAGCTTGAATTAATAATAGTACGTAGATAACGTACGTAGAAACAAGATTAGGAATGAAGTTATCTGGGGAAGACTTGGGGTACAGGGAGTACATGAGATAGTAGAGGAAGCAAGACTGAGATGGTGTGGGCATGTAATGAGGACAGAGAAAAGAGAGGATGGCGAAGAAAATGCTGGAAAAGAAGTATGTAGGAAAAAGACTGCAGGGGAGGCCAAGAAAGAAATGTGAAGAGCAGGTAACAGAAAATGTTCAATTGAGAGGAGAAGAATGGAAGAAATTAAAGGAGGAAGAATGGGGGCAGGATACAGGTAGATGGAGGCATTTTACTAAACTGACCCGCCCACAGGCTGGAAACAGTTGATCATGATGATGATGACTTAGATAACGTACACAATAATTATACAATTATATATATATATATATATATATATATATAATA
>CABFWB010000344.1:142556-155956 GCA_902151455.1 Timema bartmani | reverse complement strand
ATATATATATATATATATATATATATATATATATATATATATACTAGCGGACCCGACAGACGTTGTCCTGCCCGGAACGTTGGCTTTTCGTTTGGGTGGCATAATTGATTTCGATTCTATACTATGTGTTCATCACAATTACAAATTCATAATGAATTCCAATTAGTGAGCAACACAAATGTTACAAATTCAGTGTTTGTCAAGACAACATACAAAATAAAACATCTTTTCATTTTTGGCATTTCGCCCACAACTCCACAAATATCAGCTGTATCGAAAAACAAACATAACTATGAATTATTATCAGAAGTTCAATTATTCATGAACTTTTCAGAAGGTTTTAACGGTCAATTATTAATATTATATTCATTATTATAAATATTAGGGGGTGATGGTGGTGGGGCGGTGAAATTTTGAGGTTACATGTTTTGATATGCAAAAAATCCAAAAAAATCCTAGAACCCGATTGCAGCGCCACCTACCGGGTCCAATTGTGAATCTAAACCATTTACGGACCCACTCAAACACACACAAAAAATTTCATCAAAATCGGTCCAGCCGTTTAGGAGGAGTTCAGTGACATACACACGTACAGAAGAATGATATATATTAAGATATATCATAAATATATTATATACATGTATATACGGTTATACAGTAATAACTATAATACATAAATACAATATATAGATTATTTATATTATAATTATACATTTATATGTATAATAAATACATACAATAAATACATATAAAACTGTATTACTATTTTGTACGTTATCTACGTATTATTATTAATTCAAGATTTTAACATATTTAAAATAATGGGGCAGGTACGAGGAAGCTAGCAAGCTTAAAATCAATGAAAGTTGATATTCTTTGATGAATAGTTATTTGACTAGAAATTGGAGTGAGGTCTATAGAACTTTTCTTAATAAAAAGTTTCGAATAGTTCATTTTATCGCAATCGTCTTCAGACATTGCTAAAACGATCCCCCAGTAAAATTATAAACAGTGTATCACTAATTCTCGCATTAGGGGGGGAAAGGAAAATGAAGTCAGAAGACCGTCCCCGCCGTTCCAGTCGGATGAGAATGTAATGAAAAGTGTGTAGTGTGTAGTGTGTAAGTGTGCGCCGACCACAAACTGACTGTGTGTGGGCCTGTCCCGGGGGAGGGGAACAGGCCAAGACTTACCTTTAAGCTGTTTTTTGCGGATAGTTTTACCAACCTAGATTTTTTATCACTAGATCTAGTTTTTTTTCTGAGTGTAGACATCTGACAAGTAGAATAATAATAAAAGGGCTTGCTGATTTTTTTTAGCTTTTTCCCCAAGGAAAAATTCACTATGTTTAAGTGTTTTTTTTGTGTTATTGTTTTTTATTTAAATTAATCTAGGTGATAGGTTTGTAAATGGCAGCTTAGTTCTCATTTAGTGGCGCCACTGCTCTTTACAAGTAGGGTCTAAAATTATTCTTTGAGGTACTAAATATCCGTTCACCTTAGAGATTGAATTGTGTGATATAATAATTTTAAATAGTATTTATTTTACGTCTAGGATTTAGCTGCTCAACATATTTTTTGAGCATTTATTGATGACAAATTCTTCTTCTGCTTAAGTCAACAACCCGCAACTTGGTTTGATGTAATTTATGTCAAGCCTGCGCTGGGCATGCATTCAACCAATCAGCTGGTTAGTGCTGCCTGCACAACCTGGTGAATATTATATATATATATATAATATATATAATATAATATATATATTTATATATATACATGGAGAGCTCAGGAAGTGTGGTGGTTTCCTGTTACCTTCTACACTAAATTTCTAAGAGCGGGCGTGAAAGAGCATACCAGTTTTGCCGTAAGGGTATTTTCCCATACTTTTAGGGTTCTTTTACATTCTACAATCGACATGGTATTGATGGCTTTACTTCTTCTCCGAAGTTATGCTACGGATTTTTATCGCTTAGGAAATATCCGTCGAATATAGGATGGGTTTGAACCCACAAACATCGGGTCATGAGGTGAGCGCTCTACCCCAAGACCATTGCTTTTCTAAAATGCCGTACTCCCTATATTTTATTTTTTGGTTTGCACGTTATAATCTCCAGCTTTATTTAATTGCAATCCCTCCTAGTGTTATGTAATTTTGAAACATTTCTGTTGGGATTCTGGTGACATTAGTTGGCAACTCTGCTTGTGGACTTTTAAGTATCTAGTCCGAGAGGGAGGTACGGTTTACAACTCTTCAAACTCTAACATTATTCCAGAGCTAGACTGTCCCTGTGGGTACAAACATGCTTGTGACCTGAATGTCTGCCCTTGCCTTACAAGAGTTGTATAACCCATATCGGTGGTCTAAGGTGTCACTTTAGCAATAGATTAATAATAATAATAATAATAATAATAATAATAATAATATAGTCTTTATTGGGGTGTAGTTAAATCCAGCGCCTTTTATTACATTTGACCTCTTAGTAATAAATATGTTCATTAAATAATCATGTGCTATAAGGTAAATTAAAAACTAATTTATAATTTGTGTGCAGAAATAATAATAATACAAAGTTATTGACCACATAGTCCTTCGGATGATTGTACATTTAAGGAAATAATAAAATAATTGAGGAAAGTAAAACTAATTTAGAAGAGGAATAAAATAAAATAAAAACACACAATCATACCACACACATTCACATAATATTTATATACTAATTATTATTATTATTAGCACCACGTCTTACTACCTGTTCGGGTTATACGCACTTATGCTAATGTGTGATGGTAGGGTGATTGTGAGATGACCTACAGTTTAAAGTGGAATCCGAACCACGGTTGAGGCCTGGCATTCCTCACATTCACAAGTTGTGATTGACAGAGGTGAAGGAAGGGTTTGGCCATCAAATAAATCTGTGCCAGGACCGAGGATTGAGCCCCGGACCCCCAGCACAGAAGTCTGACACCTTGCCCCTAGACCGCTAGGTCACCTATATACTAAGCATAACATATTAAGGGTACAGGGTAAAACGGGGAGAGTCACATAACACACATTTCCCAGAATCACATATTTTATATTTCAAACCACATAAAAGCCCTAGAAAATGTTTAAAAAAACTAATTTAAATATGACAAATACCTCTTTTAACCATAGTATAAAGTTTATTAGAAAGGTCTTATTATTGTCTAACATATAGCAGTACTAACTAAATTTGAGTTAAAACTAAACTTTCCAACTGCTCCCCCCTCCCCGTACTCTCCATTAAATTAAAAAGAAAAATATTCTGATATTAATAATTCAGTATCAACGTAGATTAGATACATTTTCATACATAATAATAATAATAATAATAATAATAATAATAATAATAATAATAAAACATTAATAATTATATTTTATACAAACACATACATTCCGTCTGTATCCCTACATTTCACCTCACATCGGTTATCAAGAGACTGCTCGTGGTGGTTGATCAAGCTTATGCTGAAAGGTATTTATAGTGACAACACTTTTAATATTAATGTTGAGAATATTCTAGGAACGAAATAAATAGAATAGAAGTTAGATTTGTGAAGAGGGATGGAAAGTGTGTGGATGTCACGTGAGGGGTTACCAAGACTATGATGAGCATGAAAAAGGAATAGTCAGGATGAAAGTTAGAGGATATCCAGTTAGCAATATTTTCTTTGTCATTACTAGTCAATCAGAATACATTGGATATCATCGGTGAGGGGGCAAATTTCCAGAACTGATAAAAACAATTACTTCTCTTTGTGAGATAAAAACGGAATTTTGGCAAGCGAGTTTAGGGACAGTTAGAGTCTACGAATAAACATTAAAGTCTGAACATTTTAAATATCAAATTGGAACTTATGAAGATGGGAATGAGGGGTGTGGTATATAAGTGGAAAAAAACCTTTTGAGTCGGTAGAAAATTAAATTCACCAGTAATGTTGAGAGGCCACCCTATATATCAAAATTAGTGATATACATTCTCTCTTTATAACTGAGTAATGGTGAACAGGGAAGGCTTCGAAATTTCCAAACTAAAAGAATAAACTATTTATCAGTGTGGCTGAAGATTTAAATTTGTCAGACAGTTGTAAGGACAACCCTAAACTACAATGACGATTTGAACATTATTAAATTTCAAAATTAAGGTTAAGCAAATGGAGAGGTGTTCCCTTCAAAGTTTTCAAAAATATAAAACAGTCCTCGGTAAAGTATAAAATTGAATTTTTGTTACTAAATGTGAAGGTAAAAACCTAAATAACCAGAAGAATTGGAAGATTTAAAATTTGAATTGGGTTGCGGCAAAGGGTCAGGGCTGTAAATTTCAAAAACTAAATTTGTCAACCACTTATCAGTGTTATAACAATTAAAATTTGACCAGATGGTAAAGAGAACACCCCAAAATCAAAACATTTTTAAAATTTGAATTTAAAAATGACAGAGATGGTGGTGAAATGGGGGATCAGAAGGGATTTCAAAACTTATAAAAAACACCATCCTTCGATATGGCAGATAATAGAAATTTCGCAGATAACTAGAAAAGTACTAATTAAAAAAATGATCTGTGTTGAAGGAGAGCTAGGAATTTAAAAAACCATTAGGAGAAATCATTCTAAGTGTATTATAAAATTTAAATACTTTAAAGCAGCTAGACAAAAAAAAAATATGAATATATGAAACTTCAAAATTGGTTTATGAAGTGCGAGGCTCACAATTTATTAAACTAATATAAGAAAAAACTTTTCAATGTGTAACAAAATTGAAATTTGGCATGTGAGTAAATTATACCTTACCAGATAACCTAATTATGTCTGAATCAAATGGAATTTAAAAATCGCTTTAGAATTTTAAAATTATGTGGGGATGGAAAAGGGTTGGGGGAAGAGGGTGGAATAGCTTGAAATCCCTCCAAAGCAATTAGAAAAGCTACCTTTCAGTGTGGAAGAAAATTTTAATTTGGCAAATTGGTAAAAAGTTCACCCAAAATAACAAACAAATTTTATAGAGTGTTGATTTTAACACTAGGGATCCTAGGTGGGGGGAAAAGGAAGGGTGGCCTCTAAACTACTAAACCAATAAAAAAAACTTATCATGCTTAGGCAAACATTGCGTTCGTTTGTCCATAATTTTGTTGTGGCTTACCCACTTACCCGTGTGAAGAACGGGTCAAATAGCTATTTTAAAATGAAGCCTCAGAAGTATTGTGAATAGTCTATACAAGTAAAATAAACCTATATTAAAAAAAAATAAAAATCGTAAATAAAGTTTTTTTTTACTAATTCTATTTTTTATTTTTATTAATAATTATAATACCCATACATTATATGTTTTCATTATCAATAAATGTCATGTTTGTTGCTCACAATCTTTGATGAAATAAAATGCTTTAGCTTCAACCAGATAAATAAACACCATTATTATTATTATTATTATTATTATTATTTATTATTATAGCCTGGATTTTTATGCAAAATGCATTTTATTTTTCCCATACCTAAAGCTACACAGACATTGTAAACTTTGTAAGTCACACCTTAATAGAATATTTGGCTGGTGTTTGATAGTGCATATTTCGGAGGAAAATGATTTTGCATGCTTATTTTAAATTGTCAAGGTTAAAATGCATATTTTTCTCGTAACCATCGTATTTGTCCTCTTTATGTCATCAATTGGTTGTTAATTAATTAATAAAATCTCAGCAGTCAATTGGGTATAAAATAAAACAAAACTGGCGTGTGTGTATGTGTGTGAGTGTGTGTGTGTGTTCTGGAGATGATATCAAGAAAAGTATCCGGTACATCTATAGCCGCTTCTCTAAATTACCTGAAATTACAACACAATTGAAGGTTCAAAGTAGTTCCTTGTAGTTCTCACCTTCTCTGATGGATCATATTTCAGTAGCATTTCTTCAGAAAATCAAGGTTTTGCTAAAATTGCATTCGATAAGCTTGGTCAGATATTAAATAAAAATCCTGTTTACAAAACAGTCCGTCAAATTAGCAAAATGTTGTCTGGTGAAAAAACTGAAATACAATTGGAATACACCTAAGAAAAATTGTGATGTTTTTCACATGCACCTGTGACATCATGCGATGTCGAAAGGACATAAACATTCTTCAGTGACAGAAGTTGGAGCTTCACAGAAGAAAAATCTAAGGATGACTTTCTTTATGTGCTGTAACAACCATGAATAGGGCAAGATTGTTCACAAAACAAATAATTGAGTTTTGTTAATTTGTTTTTGCATATTATTATGGTGTATATTTTCACCCTGCACATTTACAAACATATCTTACTATTTGATTGTGCATATAAATCCAGGCTTTAATTGTTGTTTTTATACATGTTCTTCTATTATTAGAATAACGATTGTACTATACACTCAGAAATAAATGTGTCAATTAACGCTGCCCTAGATCATGTAAAATCACTAATACACACACACCTAGTTTGGCCAAACTCTAAGTTGGCAACACTGTTTGCCCACGGGGCCCTAAGAAGACTCGCCCCGGGAGTGGAAGAATCGATAACAACCTGATTACGACTCCCACGCCACAACAATCGACCGACAGCGCTTCCTTTTCTTTCCTTTTCTATTACACAAACTCTTTCACCTTGACGAGGGTACCTTCACAAACCTTTATGTAGCTAACTTGATGGGAATGAAATGAACTAAGGAAATATTACCTTCACGCGTCAGTTAGTTTTAAAGAACAAACATTTCCAAGCCGTGAATTATTGAAACAATTGTTTTCAAACTCGTCTCCCTCTTGGCAAAGAGTAAACACTATTACTTGAAACAAGAGCTTTGCACACAAAAGAGTAATGGATGGCTCTTTATTATGATGGGCCGTGTTACTGATGAGATAATTCAACCGTAAACATTGTCATTATATTTGAACCTGCTTCGATGGTCAGATGGTCTAAGGCACTACTCTCGCAATTGACTGCACTGACGATGACGGGGAGATTGGGGTTCGAATCCCTGTTGGGTGTAAGGAGGATATTTTTCATAAATAGCTCCCCACTCTTCCTCAGCATATACACGGATACATTTTCGCTCAACTCTACCTTCCTAATACCAACTCAATAAACGTGATTAATAGACAGGATGTTTGGAAACTCATAGCCCAAACTGCACATACGGCTTGTTTGAACCTAAAGTAATACAAAATCCCTATACACTTGCATTTGAAAAACTATGTTAGTACCATTCAATTGTGTTCAAAGTTTCAGCTTATAGCACCAGGATAGCAAAACTGTCAAGCATGTGTGTACAATAAGTTGCATAGGAGCTAGACACGCGGCACTGCACATGTAAAAGTGGCAAGTATTTTCTGTAATGTAGGACCGTTAATGATGACCCTCAGACCATATTCGCATTTATAGATGGACTGGTGTGTTATTTACTATTAATTGTGTTATGTTCTGCTGCCGTGCTCCAAGCTGTCCAGGTGTGTAGTGCCACGTGCCTAACTCCTATGCAACCTGTTGTACACGCATGCTTGAATAGCTATGCTATCCCGGCGCTATACGCCGAAACTTTGAAAACATTGATATTAGCATAGTTTTCCGGATGCAATTGTACAGGGATTATGCATTACTTTTAGTTCAAACAAGCTATATGTGCAGTTTGGAATATGAGTTTCCAAACACCTTGCATATACGTATAGCCCTAGTGGATAGCAAGACGCGGTGAAATAAAGATCTTCAAATTAATTTGGGATGACGTCATTTACACAGTTCAGTCAAATTATGAACTTAGAGAGTGTTAAAAACGATACAGTTTATCACTCAACTATAGTGTGTGTTTTATAAAACTGAAAACATTTATGCTTTACCAATAAGATGTGTGTATACCATAAATAATGTTTTTTTTACATAAAAACTATATTTGAGTAAAATTGAAAGTTTAAATCTGGTTTCCAGGTGATCATGAAGGACCTTCGAATGTACAGAGCCACTCTAATGGGTCGTGATTTATATTAAAAATCTTTTTTCGAACAGAACGGTTTGATTTCTAAAAGATATAAATTAAATCTGATATAAAACCTAATAATTAACATATTAGTTAGACCTGTACACATTGTATTAGGAAATAGTTTACAAAGTTGAAAAAAATCATTAAAACCACTGCATCACCGCTTCTCCTATCTGATATAAGTGATGAATACATCAACAAAATGTATATAAACAAGGAAGGGAAGGAACGAGCAAAAGAGAGAAATACAAGTTTAATAAATCAGTTTATTTAAATTCAAACAAGACAAAACAATTACAAATGGTTGGACGAGATCTTATACAAAACATTCCATTGTTTATGAAAGTAAATTAAATCAGTTTCTTTAGACATTGTTATCCCAAGAGAGAACGTTAAGTGTGAAACACCTTGGTTGGATCTGCGATCAACACAGGTATGGTTGTGTTTATATTATGTACGGGTGTAACTCGTTAAAGTAAAACTAACACACATTCTACTACGAAGGTGTGTCAGCCTCAACACAACGGCAATTTAAATTGGAATAAATTACTAATTTAAGGTTAGGAAACAATACATAACACCACTCCAGCCTTGCGGCTACTAAACTTTGACCAAAAAGGCATTTAAAAGAATAATAGTTAAAGATACCTAATTCCAGAAAGTCCTAGTTTAAAGAGTTACAAAGTTGGTAGCTAAACGAGCTAGCTAGCATGAGTTGACTCCATATTTAGTCACGAGATACAAAGGTTAAGTTCGTAGAAGAGCTTCTATAGGGTTACAAATAATTAAAGGCGAGCTACCAGGAATCTAGGCTGTAAAGATACTATGGCTGGTCTATTCCTCACTAGTACGTCCTGGTCTTTCAATAGTATATTTAAATACAACACAAGTCTGAACAGAGACTATAACAAAAGCAAACAGTTCAAACATTAACTAAATCAAATGGAACCTGAAGGGGGACCGGACAAAATAAACAATAACCCGTGGTCCACTACTCTCCACTAGCAGCAAACCCACGAGTTGAGCACCGTAGAAAGGTACAACAATAGAAAGATTAGAGACTGGTATCAGTCAAAGACCCAACTAGGTCATGGAACAAAGGTCTAGATAAACTGATTTCCACCAATTCTGAATATAAAGATTTAAACTAGCCCGAATATGGCCATACAGTACAGGGCCTCTGGTTATTGCCCAGGTATTTAAGACCATGTCTTATGGACATATAAAAACAAGTCAGAAACTCTGACACTCAAAACAATGTCTTATGGGCATAGACAAACAAGTCAGACACTCTGACATTCACACCTATGTCTTATGGACATTGTGAAAACTATCACGAAGACCCTATCAAAGATTACTAGATAAAGTACTCATAGTCACAAACTTTACTTCATCTGTGGCAAGGAGGAGAGATTGACGCCTCAAACATCGTGATCACCACTGGTTTATTCCACTGGTCCTTGGTTAACTTCTAGGATGTCCTCAGACGAATCGTTTCAATAGAATACAAAATGTGAAGCGAGGGGTGGCTGTTTTATACAAGTCGCACTGACGTATTAGGAAAGGGACATTCACAAGGGAAAGTGGGGGTGAGTTTCTAGAATTGAGGGGAGAGCCCACTAGCACTAGGAGATGGCCGCTGAGGACAACACAGGAAAGCAGCTCGTCAGTACATCTAAGTCTAGCCAGCGTGTAAGATGTCCTTGCCTTGAACCTCCAGGGATTGTTTGAACAGTCAACTGGGGCACTTTCCACAAGTTTGGGCGTTTCCAGCAACAAAATTTCACTGTGAGCTTATATCTGGCACACATTATTAGAATTTATTAGTTCTTGCACTTATAGTGATAATCATATATATAATAGGTATTTTGTGTGTAAGTGCTAACGGGCAATTAGCACGTTACAGCACAAGTGAATGGTTTTTACCTTACCGAAAGGTTGACGTTTCTGATTAGGTGACGTCACAAAAATATAAGCATTACTATGATAGATGCCATAGTACAGTACTAAAGTTTTAATATTCATGATGAAATAACAAATGAATGCATTCAATTTATGTATGGCTGTATGATGGTACTAGCATAAACGAGCGTTTATAGGAAATCTAGTACAACCTAGTGGAAGTATTAAGATTATTAGATTAACAAACTTTTATTGTACAATTTTAATATTTTTATAAGCTTTAAATAGTGTACGGTATGAAATATTATTATTATTATTAATAATAATATTGATTTTAATATTTCATATAACTATTTAAAATATCAATATTATTAATTTTAATATAAATTATAAAAATTAATATGTTTTAATAAAATTCATAAGATATTTATAAAATTAATAACATTATACACTAAACTACATAGGCAAATTTACAGTGAGGCAGGTTTAAGCAATACGTGGCTGAGGCAACTCGTGTCTACATATTAGTGTGAGCATGTGTGCCTTCGTTTGGCCTCGAACTGCCTCACTGCAAATTTGCTTCTAGTGTACACGCACCCGTAGATACATACAAATCAGCACAGAATAGTTTATATATCTCAAGGCCTAGTGGTGGGCTGGCCATCCATAGTACATAATACGTTACTTGAATGTTATGAGACCCTCATACCTGTATTTTCAATATATGAATTGAAGCATTAATTTGATTAACAAGACCAAACCGTCGATAAATCTGAAGCTACTATACTTGCACTCATGAAACGTCCAAAAGATTCGTAGTGTTTAGTTCCAAGGTCAATGTATGCAAGATTGTACTATGTACTTTTATATGATTAGCAAATAGTATCTCATTTCAAAAGAAAGCATATTTGATTTGTCACCGTCTTGTATAGACGAACCATCTTAAAAGTTAAAACCAGTTTTAGCACATATCTAAAATAATGAAGAATATTGAAAAGTATCATTATATTCATCTTTCTACTTTCATCTCTACCGTAGACTTTTCAGCATAGAAACTTTCTTGTATTTTGTAAAAAGAAGGCCAAGAGACTGCCAAAAAATTATATCACATAAAGGCTAACCTCCAAATTTAGATTGACACTTAAAGAAATGGAATCAATTCTTATTTATTTCATTATTTTCATTTACCATTAATGTTACTATATTAGAATATACGAACCTAAATGGACATGTAAAATTGAATGTTAAAACTATTATTCCTAATATATGTCGATCTTGCTTACCAACATACACAACATAACCATAAAACTTAGTTTATAATATGTTATGACATCTATGGCATAAACTTTATTATAATACTTTTTTATGACTTTTATGAACTGCAGGCACCCTATGAACTAGACGTAAGTGATTTACGATATTGACATTATGACGTGTGCCTTGGATTTTTTATAAAGTACTTATTTTTAATAACAAGAATTTGAATTTTCAACCACGTTTTCCATCCAATTTCTCAAAGTTACCAATTTTATCGAAATGATTTGAGAAAAATACAAACATTTTATATATTTAATAAAATAGATGGCACTCTTTAAATTATATTCAAAAGAATGTTTTAATTCTCTACATGAATTTATTCATGACTTAGCATAGCTAGTTTTGTCATTGACTTTGAATGAAAACTGATATTTAAAAGATATTCCGCTAATGGAAAGTATTTATAGTCCCAAATTTGTCGTACATTCTCTTTGAATTGAAAGATAACAAAATTACCTTGCTAGGTACCACTATGGTGTATTTTATTAATTAGGACAATAAGGCAATCAGTCAAGGTAAGATAATAATTTTCAGTATAAATAGATCAAGCCATGAAAATTCTCTAAAACAAACACCCTTAAAACGTACAAATACTTTTATCCATTGTATTGAAATAATTTAAACTATACAAACATTTTATCTTATTTTTAATAATTATTGAACTATCTTGAATAAAAATCTTTTCTGTAATTGATACATTTTTTTTTTTTTTTTGTTTCAGGGGGTTCTGTTCTCTGCAGATAATATTGGACTGTAATATCGGTGATAAATTCCAACCTAGTTCCTTAGAGTTATTTTATCTACCAAAGAAAGTGCCATATCTTATTTAAATCTAAATGATGATTAAATTTCTTAATATTTACACTCTTCATTATGTTCCTGGATGAGAGGTATAGTCCAATTTGCATAGAAATAACAGTTTAGAAAATACACATTTTTGCGGTCATCATTAATAAGATTTTACTCTATTATAAATATTATTGTTGACCTTGGTGGTTTTGGGGTAAAGTGCTCACCTCAGGACCCAATGTTCTTGGGTTCAAACCCAGTAGAGGTTGACGGATTTTTCTTGAGTTGTATCGCAGCTTCCTTTGAAAAGGAATTAAAGTCGTTGGTCCCATGTAGATTGGTGCATGTAAAAGAACCCTGGAAGGCATGTTAAAATAGCTTTCCCGGAAAAATTGGTAGGCCCTTTTACTCTCGCTCATAGAAATTATCGCGTGCCCATATAATCAGTAGGTTCAGAATGTGAACGTTGAATACCTCAAATAAGCAAATAAAAATAAAATTAGTGTTATTACATAGGTATTGATAATATCAATCAAAAGTGACAGCTGTAGATAACATGACTTGATGTATGGATATATTAAAATTACTTTAGTATCCACCAGATGTTGTTCTTCTTACCGAAATCAGGGTATAATTAAGTTGCTAATGGAAACACTCAATTTGACGGTACATGTATACAATTTATTTAACAACTATAATTATGTTTTCAGAGCCCAGGTAAGATTATTTTAAATTAAAAGTACAGTTTATCCCAACCAAAATATTCTTATTTTTATATAGGATGAGCGAATCCTTTATAAGAGTCCTTCCTATAAAGAGTCCTTCACACAATAGCCCAAGGTGATGGCGACACCACGAAACTCTTGTTTGGCTTTTAATTAAGTTAACACCATGCGGTTACCGTCGTAACAGAAACAAATTACTGTACAGTCAACGCTGAAACAGCTTACCTCGCTAACGTGGGAGTTACTAAACCTCGTTAAAACAAATGTTTATTAATATTATTTTATAAAACATTCTGGAAATTTATAGTGATATACAGTACGTT
This sequence comes from Timema bartmani, assembly GCA_902151455.1. Classification (NCBI taxonomy): domain Eukaryota; kingdom Metazoa; phylum Arthropoda; class Insecta; order Phasmatodea; family Timematidae; genus Timema; species Timema bartmani. The sequence goes on along the minus strand of CABFWB010000344.1, from coordinate 142,907 downwards.
GAATCCTAGTTGTAACGAACAGTTTACCTAATTTAAATAATACAGTAAAAGTAAGAAATACTGTCATAATGTTTAGTTTATTGACAATAATTTATGATATTCTCTAAACATTCATTCATTTAAAAAAAAAAGTAATAATGGGGTACGCAATCCTTCAATACGTTCGGACTCACAACAACTGGAAAGTGAGGTATTTGAGGCTATAGCTAGATCTATATGGAGTAATTTTACTGACAGTTAAATTTGTTTCACCATTGGTTTAGTAAGTCTATTATTATTATTATTATTATTATTATTATTATTATTATTATTATTATTATTATTATTATTATTATTATTATTATTATTTTA
>CABFWB010000344.1:117059-141034 GCA_902151455.1 Timema bartmani | reverse complement strand
ATAAATGAAATTTAATCAAAATCGTTAGAGCCGATTTTGAGAAAATCGACTTTTTCTCTTTTTTCCCTTCAGTAAACTACCCTTAATTTTAGGGGTAGATATCCAATTCCAAAAATCCCTCGGGGCAACCCTATGAAAACCCTAGATATCAAGTTTTATCTCAATCGGTAAAATAGTTTAGGCTCTAGTTGGAGGTACAGACAGACAGACAGACAGACGGAAATTCAAAAACCACTTTTTCGGATTCAGGGAGTCATGAAACGTCAAGATTCATCAAAATCTCGATTTCGATTTTTTTGACGATCACCATACTTTCTCTACCTGTAAGATAGAGAGAAAGTAAAAATGGAGAAGCATTTTAGTATTAATTTAAGAGATAAATTTATTATTTACTATTAATTTTAAATTAATTTAGTTTATAAAAATATTACTAACAATTTAACAACGTATATTTTAAATTTAAAACTCGTCATTTACTAAGGGATGTTTTTAACTCACAGTTCCAGGACGTTTTATACCATGATTGCCGTGAAGTATAGGGGATGTATCAATCGCTATATATGGTATCTCTATACAACTAGAAGATGGCAAAAACATTGAGAAAAAAAAAGAAAGTAAAATGTCTTCAATTATCATGAAACACACTCTAAATATATTTTGAAGGTAACCAAGAATATTTTTTTGGGGGGAGGGGGGGAGGGATATACCTATGGGATGTAGCCTACTTCAATCTAAACCTTTGTTCACTTTTCCCTGCCTAAATAACTGAGTAGTTATTGTTATAAAATATTTCACACGGGGAGCTTAACAATTCTAAAATATCTGTTAGGTATATCCTGAAATTTATTGACAAATTTTTATCTTCATTTAAAAAGTGTTTTATCTAATTATTCTATGCTCATTACAAATATTCGACAATCACCTTGTGAAGAAAACTCAACTCTATGTTTCTACTGGAGTCATATTTTATTTATTTTGACCAAAAAATGTTTTGCTAAAAAAGCTACAAAAAAAAACTGACCCTTTCTTTGGTACCATACACTCCCACCTTATGAACAAAAGCATTTATTTCCGTAGTTATTATCTGTGGCTACAATACCTGACACCCTCATTTAGTTGTGAAAGATTCAGGAGTGCGAGCTTTGGAAAAGGTTTTCCTGTGTCTTGTGAAATACTGCTGAGCACGCCATCCTGGCGGCACGGTTAGGAAAGGGTGTGTGGGGGCAGGAGGGGGTCAGATGAGGCTTTCTGAGGGAAGAATTCTTCTCGTAAATAGCAAAGTTTTTAACATTGATAAGAGGAGAAAATGGGCAAAATTTCCAACCGCACCGTGGGGAACTTTTATACCTGCATAGCCGAAAGAAAGCGGCAGCAGTAGTAGCCTCCATAAATTTACACATACATTAAATAAAGTAGTTCTTTGCTTTAAATTGAGTAACACTTTACATTGTTGATAAATGTTACTAATCATTATAAATATAATATTAGGGATATGTATTGTTAGAAAACAAGGTACTTAGAAAGATATTTGGTCAAAAAAAAAAGAAAAAAAAGAGGAGGCTACTGGGGAGTTGAAGAGGTTACATAATGATGAGATACATACTCATCACAATACAACGTTAGGATAGTCAACTATCGCAGATTACGGTGGGCAGGACAAGCAACGCGAATGGAATAATTTAGAAGCTTGTTCACGGTGTTAACTGGCAAACCCAATGAGAAGAGGCCATTGGGAAAACCTAGACAGAGATTGGAGGATATCATTAGAATGAGCCTGAAAGAGATAAGGTGTAATGAGGTGGACTGGATAGAACCAGCCCAAGTTAGGGGTGGATGGCATACTTCTGTACGTGTAGAAATGAACTTTAGAGTTACTCATGCCATATTTTAAGTAAGTTTATATATTTAACACTGCGTCTTACTAGGCGTGAGGGCTATTCGCATTTAACTATACTAATAGGGTAGAAATATGGAAGGTAGAATACGTAGGAAAAGTACCAGTATTTATTCGGAGGAAGAATGTGGAGTCGTTTAGGAAATAAACACCCATAATAAATACGTCCAAGATTCGAAACCCGACCTCCCACAGTCTGCAAACCAGACTATTTGATTTTGACATCTAACCAACGTGCTCATGTATCACGGTTTATTTACTATTTAATTTAAATCATCATTTTCACAGGCACTTAACAATGTTACTTACTTATGACTTAGCACCAAGAAAATACAAGATATTTCTTGTCATTTTGTATTCATCGCTTTCAACCAATCGAGTGGATATTAAAGTGACAAAATACGTATTTTGTTTTAAATAAATAAAAATTAATCATACGGTCCAGCTATTAGTTTGAAGCTTGAAATGGATTTTAAGTTTATGTTTTTTTGGGGTGTTTGTCTGTCTCCGGCTAGAGGTTATTTGGGTAAATGGCTTATATACATTTTTCTGTAACTATGGAGATTTAAAAGCCTCTTTGTGGCTAATATAAAAGCCCGTGATACAAATGTATATATATAATAATTTTAAAAAGTGGTTATTTTAAATGTACACTTTTTATGCACAAACAAGGGTATGAAAGTATATGTGCTGTGTGTATTTAGTAGATAAGAGAGTAAGTATCAAGAAGAAGTGTCTAAGCAGCATAGTATGCTGAACTCTTCATTACCGAGCTGTTATGGTTGGTTGGGGAAGGGGGGAGGGGTATGGAGGAGAGGAAGCTCAGGGCCCAGGGGTTGAAATTCAACCCACACAACGTTTTCAAGTAAGATTATTAGCACTTATTCTGATTTCACTCTATTAAGTTTTAACTCCTCGGAGCTTCGAACTAAGATCAGTGTCTGAAGTTAACTATTCTTAACCACAACCTAGCTTACCAACTCTATTGATACTAATTAATTAGGATTGAACATGCCCTTTATGAGCTGTCTGATTATATCAGCACAACACTTACCAGGCCATTGATGTATCACTGTTGAAGGGGAACCCCCAGTTTCACCAATGATACATTTTTAGGCCAGTAGATAGAAGCACCGCGGACTGAGCCAAGCTGATGAACAACCAAATAAATTAAATTTAACTGTTTTTTTCCTCTTGTGATCTCCTTTCATACGCATGTGGTGTACAGTTAAAATCTCATATGAAGGACCTTATCTGACAACTAGAAATGTTGCTATATCTATTTTCACGTGTTTATACATCAGTTAATGTTATCTGCAGCTGTCACTTTTGATCAATACTTTTAAAATAACACTAACTAAATAATAAAATATTATTAAAGCTCACCGAAAAAAAGTGTATATTTTACTATAGCTTCCACCAAAATTAGGGATACGTGAATTATAGGCCTTCAACCGACTCTCAGAATAAATTTAGATCCAGATATCTTGAATCGATTCAAGCAACAAATCAATTCCCTAAAAATCAATCTTCCCAAGATCAACCCAGCGATTCATATGGAGAAGGTTACTTTAACTAACCTCTATACAGTATTAAATGAGGCTTTATTTTTCGAAACAAAATGAGAATACAAATAAAATATGTGAATATTTTCAGATTTTATTTAATTTAATCACATGTTGCTAGACAATCAATATTGTATTATTAGAGTATAAATTGTTGGGTTGTTTCATAGAATAATTCAATGATGCATTCAACTTAAGTTGATATAATTATAAAACCAGATTTGGTACACCTACTAGTTAATACAATTAAATAAGCATATTTGTGAGCAGCCTCTTGCAACTTAACTTCTTGTTAATACTTAATCTATGGGATTAGGAGCTCGAAAGTTAATTGCCGCACTTACAAAAGTATGCTACCTATCCCTATCTTGAGTTAATTCTATCTAACTTACCTCATTACAACCTATCTCTTTCAGTTACATTCTAATGTTATCCTCTCATCTGTGTCTAGGTATTCCCAATGGTATCTTCCCATTGGGCTAACAGGTCATTACTCTGAACAAGGTTATAGATATCTCCAGTCACTCTGTATGTCCTGCCCACCGTAATCTACGAGACTTGATTATCCCAACAATATCTGACGATGAGTAAATGTTATGTAACTCATTATTATTTAACCTCTTTCACTCTCCATTAGCCTCATATTTTTTGTACCAAAGAAGAATAAGACTTCCTGTCAATAGCCATTATTAAATGATCAGGTACTTATCGGAGATTTAATTTAAGGAAAGGGGTTCTGGATTGTCTATGATGCAGAGGTTAAGTTTAGGATCCCATCTCTATGTACTAGGGAGTTCTACTAAAAGGTTTCTCACTCTCCTTTTATGGAACTGTGTGTGAATTTCCTATTATTTCTTCCTTTATCATACGTATCCCATTTCTTTAAATATGACTAAACGGGTATTAAGAGCGTTCATCATAGCAGGCCCAGATCAGCTCACATCTGTCTGCATCTGTGTGTGTGTTCGCGAGGTATGAGAGTAAAAGGGGAAAGAAAAGACCAAGATATACCAGAAATGTGTGCGGTGCATTAGTATTTGAATGATTACTAGAAATTGTCCGCGGTGACGATGGGGGACAAATTGACAAAGTTTATTGTTAATAACTACAGTATGTTCCTATTGTGACATAATTAAGATTTGTGCACAGTGCTTATTTGTAAAGCCATCCTAAAATGGTCAAAATCAGCCCTTTCAATGCAGTTTTTATCAAAATATAAATTAATATTTCAACAATGTTCAGTATTAGGAAATTCTATTAACTTTATTATCTCCATTAATGTTTAATCAGAAATAATCCACGTGCGATAGTGTTGGTGTAAATGTACTATTTCTAGCCGACTGTATCACAGAGTTGATTGGCATGTGATGCACGCTATTAAGACACGATGTCAAAAAAAATTGTTTTGCGTTTTCTAAATGAACACGTACACTGTTCGCTCTGAAAGATAGCGAGCTTACCTCGCACGCTTCCTCCATGGAGTAGCTTATAAGATGGAGTAATAGTGTGAACCACCAAGGAAAGACTTTTATATTTCAGGGTGAATGGCATATACATTTAAAATTATTCATGACATCACACGTCATGAGTATAGCCGTTTACAATCGACAAACAATATATCAAACGTTTAAATGACTCCGATAATCAATCGTGGGCTATCTACAATAGATTACATACATGCATTGATAATATTATAGTTTAAAACCAACAAAACTATATATTTATTTTGAATTTAATGTCTTAATAAAAAACAAACTCCATGGCGTCGGCATACAACTGAGCCATAGCGACTGTGGTAATTTTAATTAAATGAAATATTAGTTAACATTTCATGGGGTTGGAGAGTGTTGGCCAACCTCCAAAACTTTTTTGACTCCTGGTTATATACCTAAGTATACTATAAATTATACACACACAATTTTATGCACATTTTTGGTACAAGATAGCAAACCTTGGTTTTGAAGTTTTCTTAATACTCAAACAACATTTCCAATAACCAATATGATTTTCCTGAATTTATATTATGTTTTTGATTTTATATTTTTGAAATCGCTAGATCGATAGATACGTAACATATATTTTGATCTTTGACTATATCTATAAAATCGATTTTCAAGATATCGATCCAAGATCATACTAATTAATATATGGAAATAATTCCAATCACGATCAATAGCTTTCCGATTCAACTTCATTATCCCCCACATTGTTAAACCTATCATTAATCTCGTTAATTTAATCGAGCATTCGGGATAATTATTTATTTATGTTTACCATATATTTTATGTCCGAGGAACTTACAGGATTGTCGCTTTATGCCTACCCCTGGTAACATCACATACTCCGAATAGTCTTATATAATTACAGGCCACGACATTAAGTGGTAGCTATGTAATAAATATGACTCTGCCAGTCATCAATTAAAGCTATAGAGTAGCGATGTAAACATTATGACTAATGCCCTTTTGGAATAGAATTACATAATAAATGGTTTTATAGTTTATAAAATAATGAGAAAAGGATCAAGGGAAATTTGATAAAATGACTACGCCTCTTATATTACACAACCAAGACCAGTAATGTGGGGGTGGGGGGGATAATATTTCTAGATCTTGGCCATTCGACCTTATCTTACCTCTGCTTTCCTGGCCTTTGGAGGAATTCATTTCTGAGGTGGTGACACCATTAGGGCGAATTCCATTACCCCAAAATTAAAAAAAAAACAGATGGTAGGATGATACGTGAGAATGTTGATGGTGGAAGGCAGAGGGGACATACAGTTTAACGTAGGTTCCGAACCACGGTGGGGGCCTGGCATTCCACACATTCACAAAGCGTGTAAGCATACACTTTGCCAGAAGTGAAGGAAGGGTTTGGTAACTAGACAAATCTGTGCCGGGACAAGGATTTGCACCCTGGGCCCATAACACAGAAGTCTGACACCTTACCTCTAGACCGCCAGGTCATCCAGACCAGTAAAGTATATGATACATTTTAATTTTTAATGATATTCACTCCATAAAAACAATATTTTATACTGTTAGACCTTAGAATATTATAATTACGATCAACACCAAGGGTGTTTGTTACTAGCCTATTATATGGAGTGGAAATTGGTAGGGTAGCCTAGAGGAAATGCATTAGCACGGAGAAAGGGTGAGAAAACTTCAACTATAGTTAATTACATGTATAAAAATCACCCCAAGAGCATCCGGCCGAGATTCGAACCCCCTTGTCACTGGTCAATTGCAAGCTTTACCTTACTTTGACTTAGACTAGGGGTCACCAAACCGTTGACTGAGAACTACCGCTAGTCTAGTCACGGCATCATTTTCATTAGCTCGAGTATACATTTATTTTTGTGCAATAATAATTTACATCACAATGTCGGAGACACCTGCATCGGTGGCCGCATAGTCTAAGGCGTCACTATTGCAATTAACTAGACTGTCGGTGATTGTGAGATCGGGATTTGATCTCAGTCGGATGTACTTATGGGTGTTTTTACTAAATTATTTATAACTCTCCCTCCACGCAAATGTGGGTACATTTACTCTAAATCCAATCTTTACAATCCCTAACAGATTAGAGCAATTAGTACACAGGTGCATAATCCAAATGGTTGGTAAGACACAATGCAATTTTTTTTTTATCGGAAAGTGAGGTTGGATGACAAAACTTTACGCATCACCCATATCAACTTATGTGCGGGTGGGTGACGTTTGTCATCAGCTTCTTGCATTTCGAGGATAGCATTGTTTTACACCCTTTTCCAAATGGTTTATTTTTCAAGTAGGTACGAGTGTACATTAAAAAAAAAATTAAGTTACAATAAATGTTAGCACATTACCGAAATGTGTAGCTTTCATTCGGGATGAGACGAGGAGTATTTATTCACGGAAGTTAAATGAAAAAAGTGTTTGTTTAGTGTGTAATACAAGTGCAGCAATAGGAAAGAAGGTGACGTTGAGACTTATAGTAAAAACTCATTTGGTGATAGATATAGGTTTGCCGTAAAGTGAAAATAAAATAAAAATAAATGGTAAGAAATATTCGTACATACTTTATTGTATGGCATCTTGTAGTGTGGAGCAATATTTACAAAAATTAGTTATCATTAAATAGCCTCGAATGATTTTTTTGATAAAATAACATTAATTTTTGTCTGTTATTATCTTCAGACATCAATTTAAATTAAAACGGAAAGGCTATTTTTGTTTAGACAATTTCAAATTTTCAAAACATAAACTAGCCCTAACTTTTAAACTAATTTACCTCAAAAACCAAGTGTACATTGTTATTTGTCATGTCAAACACTCCCTAGATATCCATTTCAAACAAAATCCCTACAGTCATTATACACAATTTTCGAACTTTCAAAAGTTGTATATAGGCTAACTACTTTTAAGAATCCAAAATTCAAATAATAATTGGAGATATATTATTTAAATATAACATCTAAATTTAAAGTTTGAACAAAATCCATAGAATCGTTTCGGCTGTAGCTCCGGGACAGACAAAGATGACGGAATTTTAAACCCACTTTTCTGGGTTCTGTGGCCAGTAAAGAGCCATTAAAATTTGATGTTAATAACTAATGATTTGATTAATAATTTTTCTACACTTGAAAGTAAAACAATCTAATTAGATACCCGGCAATTTTTACTAAACATACGGATACAAATTAAAGCTTACACTCTCGTGAAAAAAAAGTTACATGGAGATGAAGAAGTTTCAAACAATCGTAAGAGTGAATTTGGAATTTATATTTTAGAATTACATTACAATAAAATGAGGTGTGATAAAGATTGAGTTATTTAGAAATATAGATGGTAGAATTTTAAAATATAACCATGAATAAAATATAATATTCTAAAAAGTAAAGGGTAGACGAAGAAGTTAAGTTAAGTAACAGTGCCAAGAAAAAGGAGGAATATGTAAAGTGAGGGACTGTAATTATGTCAATTGGAGTCTACTTTCATTTAGTATGCTAAACACTATTACTTTAACTACTTAACATAAGCGCTGTGTATCGGGTGAATAGATTAAAGAAAATATACCTGTTTTTAACTCAGAGAGGGCGTGAAAGTTCTCATCTTGAAAGCCATCCCTAGTACTCTCGACCGAGATGGGAGCTCCCACCTTCGCTTCAACTGTAATCCAGTCTATTGATCTTCTTGTATCATGGATGTACTTTTCACTACCTCTCGGAGAGAGAAGTATTATGATTGTCATAAAATTTAACTTTAGATTTGGATAAATGTCAACGTTTCATGACCCCATGTAATCGAAATGTATTTTTAGCGATTCAATCTGTCTGCCTGTCTGTATCTCGGCCTAGAGCCAAAACCATTTGACCGATCATGCTAAAACTTGTTATCTAGGGTTTTTATATGGTTCACATGAGTACTCTTTGGAATTATATATCAAACAATAAAACTAAGCGTAGTTTACTGAAAGTAAAAAAAGAGAAAATAACGATTTTGATTAAAATTGGTATACATGCACTATTTAACAATAACATTACAGACAGAGTGGCAACCCCCATTTTCCCATAAAACTGACTTTGAGGGTACTTTACATATGCATACACTCTCCCACCACCTAAATGCGGTTACACTTCCTCTAAATATAACCTTCTTAATACCTAAAACTATTAGTATAATTTAGTACTTTAGTACATAGGTGTATAACATGAACAGGTAGTAAAACGCAGTGCTAAAAAAAGCTTTTATTTAAGATACATGTTTATAAATCCAATAGTTTCTGAACTATAAGCAAATCGTAGCACAGGACGCACGTGAATTGGAATGGTTCACGGGCTTTTCACACGCCACCGTGTGAACCATGAATTCTTTTAAGGATACTGGACAAGGGTTTCTGATTAAACAAGAATGAAAATGCATACGTAGTATTCAAGGTTTTGATTACTAATAATAAAACAATACATACACTGATTAAGATACAATTAAATTAATAGCTATACAAGTCATCGAATTAAATAATAATCATAGTTCCAAACAGTAATAAGATAATACAAAGAATTAAATAGAATTAAATTAAATAAACAAATTAACAACTATAAAACACATAATAACTATTTAAATATTTAAAAATCACAAAAATGTACAGTATTAACACAGTTCACAATAACGATAAATGTCTACGTCACCTATATATAATCCACTTAAATCGCCGCTGGTCCACCGCACATGACACACTGCAATGACCTGCGACAAACGAACGCTAGACTCGCCGACCCACTCGCCAGACTCTTCCAGACGTGTGCCTTTTCCTCCCCCCCTGTCTCTTCTAGTCCCTCAGCCAAGTGAGACTGTCACTGCATACCTGATAGACAAGGAGGGAGATAGAGAGAACTGGGAGAGCAGTTAGGGTAGACAGCTAGAAACGTGCCGGTCCCACTGTCAGACACTGATTTCGTTAAAAAATATATAGTTTTATATGGAGAACTTTGAAATGGGAAATTTAATGCTATGCTCTGGAGGAGTGTTTCTGCAAAAATGTATATTATTTCGTTTCTAATTTAAAATAAAAGGAAGAAGTCTGTGCAGTGCACCGTACAATTTTTTTTCACAGTAGGTGTAGTTAAGCAATAACTCCGTTTTATTATTTAATTCATTTTTCCCCACGTTTATTCCAGAGCTTTGGTACAAGGGCTGAGTTAGAGGTGTCACACACAGTATCAGTGTGTCTCAAATCGTTTTGCTATGTGGAAGTATTCAGATGTCTGCTTTACGGATAGGCGTGTTTGTTATCAACCGGTTATTTGTTTGTCTTTTATTGTTTTTCAATCTCGTAAGATCTTCAAGCGACAGCATCACTGTAGACTGATGATCAAAACATCCTTATCACGAGCTTCGAGTTGGATAGGGTTAAGCTTCAATCCACATACAAATCAGTTTACTTCACACGGTGTTCACATCCACGGATATTATAATATTCCAGAGAAATCATACCCACCACAGATTAATGTATATATATATATATATATATATATATATATATAATCCGTGAAACTATTAATCATATATTTATATTGAATTATTCAAACGTGTTTGTAAAACGTTAAATTGATTATTGTTAGATGAATATTAATATATATTATTTCATTAATTTTTGTAAATACAGCAAATTATTGGTGTCAATTTCCAGAAAAAAAATATTATATGTTACCATACATAGGGTGTGTTTTTTTGCAATTATTTTATGGAACAATAAGATAGTGAAATTTAAAATCAATTGTTTCTAATCATAGCCACTGTTTTATCTGCAATTGTAGCCAGTTTTTATCCCCCTACCTAATATTATTGCATATATGCACATTCATGCGAGGTTCTTGGCCTCAGCAGCTGTTGTTTAAACCTCCCTAACAAAGGATGTAGTTCCCAATATAATAGATATCTTTGCGGAACAATTAGAACTGTCAGTTCCACTCGTTCCGAAGCTTCTTGTTCTGCTCTTGTCATCCTCCCCTATTCCTCCCCTTACTCCCTCATCTGATCTTGTACCAGACCCTCATCCTGTCATTTGTATACAACTCACTGTCAACATTGTTTTTTTCAGATACTTAGCGAGATTGTCCCGTCTTTTCAGTCCATTGTTTGTAAACATTCGGTGCTGACTTGAGTCTTTGGATTTAAATCTCACTTTCATAGGAAGGCACTTTTAGAAAATACAAACATATTTTGTTTGCGATCATCATTGATTACATTTAAGTGTGTTATTAACGTTATTTTTATAGATATTGATCATACCTATAAAAATGGTAACATGACTTGGCGTATGCATACGTGAAAGTAGATCTAGTTACTTTTCAGATAAGGTTATTCCTGTGAGAATGGGACTGTATCTGCTGAAAAACACGCTAACAAATGATAAAAAAAAAAGCATCTGGTTATGTAGTTGAAAATTAAAAAGTAATAGCATAAATCAGAGATATTAAAACATTTTTGTTCACGCACCCCCAAATTTATTCCCTCTTCAAATTTTTAACTCAAAAATTGTTGATGCATAATGCAAGTCAAACATATTCTATAATCTAAATCTTAAATAAAGATAATAAATAACATAAAACATAATATATATATATTAATATAATTTAGGTACCCCCAGAGATATCTTTGCGTACCCCAGGTTGAATACTACTGGTGATATATATATATATATATATATGCCACCAGTATAAATCACTGGTAAGATGGTGTGATTAGGAAGGGGGGAGCAATATATTCTATTATATATTAATTTTTACCTTCAAGGTCACCTGTTTTTTTTTGGGGGGGAGGGTAATGGTGGGAGGATGAAAATATAAGAAACCTTAGTGACTGCCTGAGAAACCTTTAGGTTTTTTATAAAACACTGGTAGTACTGGTGGAGAGATATTACCTATTAATTACGAAATAATTAGTTTCACCCATTAGATAGGTTATCTATTAGAGTATATATGTTGCTGTAACTGTTAAACTGAACGGTAGAGTTTTACTACCTATTTCACTACTTCCTTTGTACTGCATTATTTGAAAACATTAGATAGCTCTTTCGTGAAATTAATTAATTAATATACAGTTACGTATTGTCTGGTTTGCCGATGAATTAGAGGTTGGTATTCGAATCCTACCTGGTTATTCTTAGACGATCTATCCTAACGGTTTCCCAATATTATTCTACGTAAACGTTGTTTCGCTTTTTTTTTAATTATATCATCCTCGTGTTTACACTATTAATATACACATGCATATATCCCAAACGAGTATTAGGACGTAGTACGTGGGACTAGACTGTAATCTTCCTGGTCGACGTTCGAATCTCAGGTGGTATGTACTTAGGGCGGAGGTGGGGGTGGGCAGGAGAGGGTAGTTATTCCAAATGTGATTTATCATTATGGTTTTCCCATCTACTCACCAAAACAATTTAGTGCACTTCCTCTTAACAAAGCTCCCTCATCTCTTCTTCTTGAACTTAATAATTAACGAGGAAATATAAAAACAAACTATCCATACAACCAAACCTACTGATACTTATGATAAATGCTAATTTTATTTTATTTTTCATTTTTTTTTAGCGTATGCCATTTTTTACCGGGAAAGATATGATATCTAGTTTGGTCGCCTGTGTGTGTAAACTATTAGTCGCTCTAGTGGCACAGAACGTTGCACTGGGTACACCCATAGAGGTACGTCGTAACCGCATTGAAATGACGTGATGATTGTGATTGTGAAGTTGTGAAGCCAGCAGTGATTTTAATCTTTGTTTAAGCCTAACTAACCAAACCCTGGTGACCGTTGGGAAAATTCCCCTTTCGAGAAAAATACCCATGGTACCAGCTGGTAATAGAAACCTGGACCCCTAGATTCGTAGCCAGGTGTACTGACCACTACACCACGGGGATGGTCAGAAGATGATAAATATCCGTGTTTGATAGAAAATATTCTGAATAATTTATTTCCACAACAAAATAATTTATAAAATTCTGATCCGATAAATGGATAGACGTTGTTCAATATCAACCCTTTCATAACCTATGTATCCCTGTTATCCTTCGGGGACAGGCGCTAAGAAAATAACATGGAGACTGGTGCCGTTGCATTTTTGCAACATCCTATAATGTTCTAAATAAATTTCAAAAACACATACTTTAATAAATAATATTATTATTGAAGCAATATTATTAAATAAATATTTGACTAATATTGTATTTTGTAAATAAATTTACAATAATGTTAGACTGGTACAAAAAAGAGAGATTATTATTAGAAAAAAATATTCTAAGGCATTATATTATATTTTACTGTATTACAAAATTACTGATTACTTACTTCTACATTATTATTGTATTATTTTATTTGAAGCATAAGGCGGAAATGAGCCAAACGTATGCCATCACAATTGGCGCCGTTGCGGATTCACAACATTCCTGCATGACACCAGTTAAAACTACCGTATCTCAGAAAATAAAGATTTATTAAAAAACGTTTGATGACATCATACTACGCAGCAGGAGCTAATTGAGGAATACTTGGAACGGATCCAACCTAATTACCTTTAATTTTTAACAAAATTATAGCTGTAGCGAGAATCCAATAGTGCCATTTACAGAAGGTTAATCCATAGATACCTATCACCCATCGGAGTGGACAAGTGGGAAGAGCTTTGAACAAGGTGATAGATAAAATATTAAATTTATTGAATGGTTTTACACTCTCCCTCCACGCAAATGCGGGTTAACTTCCTCTAAATTCAACCCTCCCAATTCCTAATCCATTAGCGTAATTAGTACTTAAGCGTATAAACCGAACGGGTAGTAAGATGCGGTGCTAAATAAAAATAAAAAATTATTAATTTAATTCATAAATAAGATTAACAAAAATTTCCTAGAAATAATCCAAGTTTGAAAGAGTTAAGGTGACTGGTATATTACCCTGCCATTGTCTAACACACCCTCTAATCAAACATAACATGTTTCCACCCCAAGTTTACTCTAATGTCATTATCTTAACAACATGTACATACCACACATAACTTGTCAACTTTCTGAGTTGGATCCAAAGTTATCAACGTAATAACATTCAAACAACACGTAACTCGTCTGCACTGAAAGCTTACTATAAAGTTATAATTCCAATCAAATTCTCACCACATGTAACCTATACACTCTCTTGAGTTGATTTAGCCAATCAAAACTAAACTGCTTTATAAATACTTTAGAAAACATTTGTTTTATATCAATTTAGAAAATTAAAACTGGAAATAGGATTTGAGCCCTGGTCCTCCAATCCCTCTACTAATTGATCTATACATGCTCTCATTCCCAATCATTGTACCACAAGTTGCCACATTAGATAGAGCGATCAGTGCCTAAAGCAAGATAACCGGGTTTAAGGTCTCCTATGGCTGCCATTTTCTAAATTAACGCAGGTGTCTGAAAAGTAGTGTCCTTTCAACACAATTCTCTACGATTGTCTATTTATAGAAATTCACGAATTAATCTCATTACAGTAATGCAATGCACTCTGGGAGCAATAGTTTGTACCAGCTATTTATGTATGTTGGAAGGTTGAGCTAGTTTACTGACACATGAACTTGAACGAAAATCTAATGGTAAGTTGATAGTCACGTCAATTAAGTGACTCGTCTCTAGATCCCTATTCAAGTGTCTTTTCTATAAATCAACACACACTATCCAGCATGTGCCATCTAAATAGGTGTGTTGTTTCATTTGCATTTTAGTTAAAGTTAGTGTTACATAAACACACTATAAAAATAACAGTCCCAACGCGCACGAAATAATATAAAATTAATGTATTGCATTAATCACAAAGTATGTTTTCACCCATTTCTTTCTTACTCTTATTTTTCTAAATAATTTTCACATTAGGAAAGGCATAAATAAAAAAAAATCCTCCAAGAAGTCGTTACAGAATGAATACCAATGTAGCTAAAAAATTTTTATCTCTGTTTGTGTAAAGAAATGAAAAGATTTGGGCTGAATAAAGCTCTTCTAAAAACTATGCATATTTATAAATGCAAAGTGGTTGCCTTTTTTAGAGAAACTGCCAAACTGTGGCCCGAGAGCCTGAGTCAGCCACCCAGACCCTATAATTTAGCCCACCCATTTGGTTAAAATGTCTTACAATCCATCCGAGCTATATTATACTATACTATAATATAATATAATATACATCCCTATTAAATCTAAACATCAAGTTTGAAGGACATTCATCTAACAGTTTCGGATCCGTTGGCAGGGACAGACAGACAGATATGGGGACAGGAAGAAGTGTAAAATCCATTTTGTTGGGTTCGAGTTCACATAAAAAGTAACGATTCATCATAACCTCAAGATTAATTTTTTCACGATTACAATACTTCCTCTTAATGTTAGAAAGTAAAAATCCATTTTAAAATATATTTTAAAACTTAAAAGTGGTAACATATCATTTTATGCTAGATCACACTAGTTACTGACATAAAAAGCACCGAAGGTGTGTTAACACTATGTGTTTTTAAAACTATGCTTGGTAATTGATATCTAAAAAGTATAGCTTAACACACATTAAAAGTGCTCCTAAAATTACAGTGTGAAAAATGTACAGAAATAATATTTCCAGTATATCATATTGCCCCCTTTTCCTTTCCAAACCCCCCAAACTAGAATTATAGAAGCAGCATTGTGATAAAGAATAAGTTAAAATAATTTCAAGTCAGTGTTTAGCATTTCATTACAATAATTTTGACGGTATCTTATAGGAGGAACGGAATAACCTGCACCAACACACCAGTATTAAGTTTAAATTAAATATGTATAGCTCATTTACGTTCACCCGCCCTCTTTAATTGCTCTCCAAAAGGTAGCTCGTGACTCAACTGCAGTGAAAAAAAATGAATAAAAACATTATGGACGTAGGTAGTAAGCACTAGATGCATTTAGCAGGGAAATAATTTGTTAATGATATTAAAATTAAAAAGCTAATGATTAACATATTTCTTAAATATGCCATAACAGTAAAAATATTAACAATAAACTTAGCGTATAACCCGAACGGGTAATAAGACGCGGTGCTAAAATTAAATTAAAAATTAAATTAAAACAATAAACTTAATCAATTAAGCATGTTTGCAAATTAATGATCAGCATTATTCCTCCAAGAAAGAAGACATATTTAGAGACAAGCATTAAAATATAATATTTTAACGTGTTACCAATGTTAATATTTAAACATTGTTAACCAATGATTTAAGAAATATTGATAGTAAACATGAAACATTGTATTTATATTAGTCATAACTGCAATATCAACATTCAAAAATGTTCTATAAAAGGATCTCGGTATTATTAAGACTCAAACAATAAAATATAATATATTTAATCATGCCGGCAATATTAATAGTAAAAACTAACATACTAGGAAATGTATAGTGAATTTTAAAGGATAATGATAATAATATTGTTGAAAAAGACATTATCAATGCATCTTGTACATATTTCAACATTGGCCTGCAGGATAAACGTCAAACTTTGGTGCTGAGCCAACGCCAATAATCAGCAATAGTATGAGTTAACAAGAAACAGGAGAAAGATAAGTGTCAAAGCCAACAATCATCGTTAGTATAAGTTAACAAGAAACAGGAGGGATATAAGTGCTAATGCCAACAATCAACGTTAGTATAAGTTAACAAGAAACAGAGAGAAAAGTACCATTGGCTTAACGAACATAGGCATATGATGCAGGACGATGAGCTCCCAAAATACCGGGGGGTTGGTTTAGTGGCTTTATCTCCTAACAACGGCCCGGTAGTTCGGAATTCGACTATGTAGCAGTTGAGCGCAGTAACATTTGAACGTATGTTTTTTTTCTCGGCTTGGCTTGTAGTCAGTGAACCCACCAAGTACGTCAAAAAAATAATTTGGGTTTCCTGAATGAAAATTCTACCTACGCTTTAAAAATTTAATTACAGTTCTTATTGTATATAAAGTATATTTAGGTTTTTTTTTTATTAAAGTTTGTAAATTATGAAAGGAAACAGGGGAAGCCTCGGGCCATTTACGAAGGATACCTAACCTAACCTAGCCTAACGTAATCCGGCCTAACTCAACCAAACAGAAAGTTCCAATGAAATACAAATTTCATAAAGAAAAATTAGCTATGCCTCGTACCTTAGTCCATTCACTCAAATACTACTACTTTTGGCCTGCACTCAACTGTTTCATGACCTAGAAATTCGACCTGGTTAGAGCAATTAAAATTAAAACAATAAAATAAATGTTCTGGATTGAACTTAAAAACAAAACCATAACCGGAGAACTGAAAAAAGACTCAAGTCAAAACAAATGGTAGGGTGAGCCGCGCAGACTCTTTTTCTCTTAAATGTTAAAATAGAGACATTTACTATAAATTAATAAGATTTGTGAGACGAAATAATATAAATGGTTACAGAAACATTCCACAAAATAGCATAAATGAAAAATACACGTTACAGAAAAATTGAGTAAAGAAGAGCATATCTGTCCACCGAAGAGCAAAACAATAATTTTCATATTTCTAAGTACTCCATAAAATGAATGGTATGACATAATCCCACAAACTTTCTCACATTGTGTATTATAGCTACAAAGATAATTTTCAAAAATAGGTTTTGAGTACACTACCCTTCCTATTAAAAACAAACACATAATCTTGTTAATCACAATAATCACTTACTATAACCAAATTGTTCAAATATATTCAACAAAACTTAAATCTTCAAAAATAAATTATTTGTTTACTACATCAAAATAATTTGTGTTTTTTAAAAATAAAATTGTTTTCTGATTTATCATGAAAAAACCATTCGCAGATTCTCATTTTGAATTCAATTTTCAGGGTCAATTAAAAAATTAAATGTTTTCTTTACTGTCGAAAGTAAACTACCCTTAAATTAACTTATATTAGACGAATAAAGGCACATTATTATTGATAGTGTAAAATAGTCCCCCGATACCAATTTTTAACCAAATCTCGATATAGCCATTTTTTTAAATATTCAAATTAAAATAAACAGTCATCAGTATACTACCCAGAACAAAATTTCTCCCCCAAAATCAAGTATATGGCTTAATTTGTCATGTTCAAGTCAAGTACTCCACATAAGATATAGCCATTTTTGAAATAATTATGGTTTTCAAAAATCACTCATCAGCAAGATACCCTTAGTAGAATTTTTTACCCAAAACCGAGTAAACATTGCTGTTTGGCATGTCTAATACAGAGAAGATACCAATTTGGAATCAAATTATTAGGGTTATTTTTAAAATACCTCTAATTTTTTAATTACGGTAAAAGTCAGTAAATAGTAATCAGTAAACTACCCATAAATTATTTTTTAAAACCCCTAAAAATTAAAGATTGTTATATTTCATACTATAAAATTTCTAGATATACACTTTGAACAAATCGTTAGATTTATATTTGAAATATTTATAATTTTCAAAAATATCCCTTCAATGAATTTTTTCCTAAAAACTAATTATACAATGCTATTTGTCTGTCATGTCAATCAAATACTATGTATGCATTTTAAACAAAATCATTTTATCAATCATGCGAAAAAATTTGGAAGTCAATAAAATTACTAATCAGTAAACAACCCTTAATTGAATAGCCAGGGTAAAAATAAAGTTTCGTGGCACAGCCCTGTGCAATCTAAATATCAAGTTTGAAACAAATCCATCAAACTGTTTAGGATCCGTGGCCAGGGACAATCAGACAGACAGACAGACAGACGGACAGAATTGTAAGATCCAATTCTTTGTAATTGTGTTCACATAAAACGTAAAGAATCGTTAAAATCTTGCAACTGATTTTTTTTCACGATCACAACTATTTATTTCAATTCAAGAAAGTAAATATATATATGAATGATTAAAACTCAAAATTAAAATATGTTCCAATCAAAATAAATGTATATTTAATAGTACTACATCTTCACAATGGAAAGTTATTTCCTATCTCAAATGATCGCGAAGATTTAATCCAAATTGGGAAATTTCTGCGCATTTATAGTACCGTAAAATTAATTTTCATGGAACAAAAAGAAAAATTGCGATTTTCTTTTGGGTAATATTTGACCTTCCTTGTGCTATAGTGGTCATAATTCCTGGCCATAGACCCAGAGGTCCATGGTTCGATCCCAGGCACTTTAAGATATTATTTGAAGCAGGGGTTCTGGACTCTGAAACGAGGTCAACTCAGCCTCGTGAGAACAAATGAATTGGGACACGTTCTCTTTTTCAGTATCCTTCCAATAAAGTTCAGTTTGTTGACAAGTGGATAAGGGTCGTGTGACGGTGATTCAAACGTGAGATTACAAAGACTCACGGAAGCAGTTTAATAAATATTTATAGGACATTTCTCTAGAAACATTCACTTAATGATTTGTACCACGCTCAGGCAGCTAGTAATCACACTTAGCTCATCCACCTTGAAAAGTAATTAACACTTGTTATTGTCCAAACAACCCACGTTTACTTGAAGGCTACGTTACTGTGACCGATGTTTCAGGTCCAGCCGTGGCGGCGTCTGGATTCGAACTCTACTCCCCGACCAGCGTCAGAGCTCGGTATATAGTATAATCGTCTTCTAGCTAGAGGGAATAAAACTTTCTGCTTTGCTACTTTAACCCTGGCGGCGAGAGTGCAAGACGGGAACTGAATTTTTACTTCACGCTTTTCATATCTCATTTTATTATTATTGTATTAATAATTAATTGTTATAGTTATTAATTGTCCTCTATAGAAGTGAAACTTGTTCTTTTACCTTAAATGACGAAAATAAAATAAAATAGGGGGTTTGAAAACAAGATGCTTAGGAAGATATTTTGTAACAAAAAGGGATGAAGCTACCGGGAAGCGAAGGCGGATACATAATGATGAGTTACATACGCTGTATTCCCCACAAGACATTGTTAGGACAATCAAGTCTCGTAAATTACGATTGGCAGGATATGCAGCGTAGTTGAGATATTCTAGAACCTTGTTCAGGGTACTCTTAGAGGCAAAGCCATCGGGGGGAGATTGTTTTGAAGACCGAGACGCAGATGGGAGGATAACATTAGAATGGACCTGAAAGAGATAAGGTGTAATGAGGTGGACTGGATAGAACTTGCTCAAGAAAGGGATAGGTTGCGTACTTTTCTAAGTGCGGCAATGAACTTTTGAGTTCCTATTGCCATAGAGTAAGTAAATGATTAAGTGATAAGTGTATTAATTATTAATTAAGATATAATTTATTTTATCTATACCTCGCAACTCGCATCTTTAATGACTTTGTTAAATATTTAGTATTGATTAATGGCTCAGTAGAGCTACTTGAATGAGAGAGTAGCGGTTCTAGTAAAGAAAACAGAGATTAACGGCCGTAGAGTTCTTTGTGTTGACCACATGACACCCTCTATCCGCATAAGAAGTTGGCACTATCTTCACCAACAGACTTCGGCTGCTTTATTAGTATGGCTAGATTGCGGGCTAACGCCATGGAGTTTCTTTCTAAATCGTATTATACATTTTTAAGTAACATGCTGTAAAATCCAACAAATATATACATTTTTAACTGCTACATGTAAAATATAATATGATTTTATTTAAATGCCTTGTACTTTATCTGTTATTTTAGTTAATCTTGACTTGATATAATCTGGACTATATACTCCCCTAAAGTTGAAGCTATATTGAATTATTTCTTATTTTTCAAATACTTTTTAATATTACGTTTATCTTTATAACCTTGGGAAGGAATTGTAATTCCGAATATCTTCTCGCGTTACAGTAAAAAAAAAAACACGTGGGTGATCCTTGTTGGAAAGAATTAAAAAAAAAATATTTTGAATACAAATAATAAGAAATAGAATAGCCTTCCCCGTGTATTTAAAAGGAGAATATAATCTCTTTCCTCATCATTGCAAACGTAGGCGGACAACTGGAGTGAAGAGAAAATGGAATATTAAAAATGAACTTTAATACTACTCAAAAGAAAGGTGGGATTTTATCGCACTAGAAATTCAATTTCATGGATGTAGGTAGATTTACTTATTATTTTCCCCTTCTCACTTTCACCCTTTGACCGACCTATACCGAGTTGTGATCCGAAGAATAAACGAGAAGGAAAAATTGGTCCATCCACCATGGGAGATCATTTTGGTATTAGACAACAAAAGTAAAAATTGGAATTTTCTTGATTAAAAACAAGTTTATAATTTAAAATAAAAACCAGTTGAATGTTTGATAATATTAGAAAATATTTGAATTTTTGTTAAATAAATGACATCGGTGGTCGTCAAATGGTCAAAGTCATCTCTTTTTCAATAGACTTGATGAACGGTGATGGAGAAGTTCGGGTTTTTAATCCAGCTCAGGTGTTAATGGTATATTTTCTTAAATGTTTTCCAATCTCCCTCCAAGCAAGTTCTCATACATTTCCTTCAAATAATAGCTCACTTATCCTTACCAGACTATTGTAAATATTCTGATATTCCGGACGGATACGCAATGCACAAAATGAAAAAAAGTTTTTTGTGACACATAGATGGTTTTTATATAATATCGAAAATGTATAATACTTACTAAAATACCAGCGTACAGTTACTCTTAATAAAAAACTGGAATGCCATCATATCCTTCTATTTGAAGTTGTTCCACGCTATGAGATAAGGAGTCAGACCACGTTTCATGAGTAGAAAAATATGTCTACGAATATTTTTTAACTTAATAATATATTAGAATTTGTTTCAAAGACTTTTTTTTTATAGTTTTGTCTTATTATGGATAAAATACTAAAAAAAAGTAGGTTTAGTAACCCTGATTCAATTCCTTATTGAGTAGAAAATAATTATTTACATCTATATTTTATATTTTAAAAACCATTTGATACGGATTAAATGGGGTTCATAATTATGCTTTGAAAAATATGTATTTAATGGATAAACATAAATAGCTCAGTGGAAGAACATTGACACCCTCAGGTTTAAGTCTTGGGCTTTATTTCTAAGTCCAGGTGCCATTTTACAAAATATATTAGTAAAAAATATTAAAAATTATTAATAAGTGTTCTCCTTGTAGCTTGAAAAGTGACTGTCCTGGAGCTAGGGATGTGTTTATTAAGATTAGTTGTTTTAAAATAAAATTATATTTGGATCAAGTTTTAGATTATCCCTATTAAAAATGGGTCTTTAAAAATAGCCGAAAAATTGGAAATACTTAAATAGCAAATTGACCGCACTGATGCTGCATATTTACTTTGACACAATGGCACGACTAGTAAGTTTGGCAGAACGAATAATGCACCTGACTCTGACTCAAATATTATGCATTCAAAAATTGGCCGACAAGTTTTGCAATACACTACTTTTGTTCTTGGATCCGATCTGAAAGGCCAGTGCTCAGTCCCAGACTATTCAATCAATTTTATCTTTTATATATGTACCTGTACATTTTAATTTCATCACATTTAATTCCTGACAGGGCCGTATCGAGAAGAGGTGTTTTGGGGGTTTTAGCCTTTACCGATCCTCCTCAATTGAGGGCTTGTAAAATTAATAACACTTGCAATCTTCATTATGTTAAAAAGTTTTTTAGATCCATGCGATAAGGATTTAATGCTAAAAAATTCCCTTACCATCTCCTTGTGGAAGATTCAGGCACTAACCACATCGGAGACACCCCGTTACACAAAAATCCATATTTGCCCAGGAATTTGAAGACTGTGTCATTGAAGGTGAACTGGAAGGGATAAGGGGACCAAGAGACCACGAATGCAACTGTTCAAACAAGGAAAGAAGATAAAATTTCAGGATATAAAAAAGGAATTTGCTGAGTTGCTGAGAGGATATATTGGAGAACTTAATTTGAAGAAGGCAACGAACATATCAAAATAGAGGACACCTAATTATAATAATACACTTACATTGATTTTAACCATGTGTTGGTGGTTGCCATTTCATTTTCTTAAAGTTCACCCTCCTTATCGCGTGTCCTTAAATCTTTTAGTGGGGTATCCGGATAGCTTAGACGAGAAGTAGCGATAAACCGCTATAAATAATAAAAGGGTTAGATCGATAGACCGCTTTCTTCCATTCGAGTTTGGGAAATCTAGCCCACGAGTTAATCGGTGGAGGGGGAAGTGCATGAGATGTTCCTCACGCTGTCTCCATGGTAACAGATCCACTCTCAAGACAACCACTGAAAACTAAATATCCCTTCCCTACGCTACTGAAGTGCTGGAATAAGAACATTAGACGCCACGAGAGTCGACTTACAAACATGCACTTGCGTGTCTGGAATAATATAGAACTATGTTATTTGCGAACGCTTAAATAACTATAAAACTAACAAATAGTTACCTGCCTCGGTGGCCGCATTGTATAAAGCGCCACTCTCGCAATATACTAGACCACCGTTAACAGGGAGATCAGGGTTCTAATCATGGTCGGGTGTAATGAGTCTGGTTTTTCTAAAATGATTTTGCATTCTCCCTCCATGAAAATGAGGGCACACTTCCTCTAAATTCAATATTACTAATCCCCAACACAATAGCGTGATTAGTATACATGTGTATAACCTCGACATGCTGTGCAAAGAAAATTAAACAACAAACATTTGTGACTATTTTACTCCAAAAACATTATTTAAAAAATTAGAATTTATTTGACTAATACAATATTATTTGGAACCAGGTATGTTAAGTAAAAAGAAATGATCACATTTAGGTGAGGCAGAAAATTCCAATTTTCCAGGAATATAGAGGGATCACTCCAATGACAAAATAAGTACTAAATATTTAGAAAGGGGGCTGGTGAAATAGGAGGTTAAAAAAAATCCCAAAACTAAAACAATAAATTACTTCTCATTGTGACAGAATAATGAGGTATGAGGTGGGTATGAGAACCACCCCGAACAACCATTGAGGTCTGATCCTTAAATTTCATAATGAAGAAGCAGTAAATGGAGAAGGGGGGGGGGGGGCGAA
>CABFWB010000344.1:83309-111266 GCA_902151455.1 Timema bartmani | reverse complement strand
TATATATATATATATATATGCATTGTTTTACGAAAAACAATTATAAACAACTATTTAAATATTAAAATATTTACCAGAACCCTATTTTGAACAAGATTATTTGGCTTATTTTAAAAATATTTTAAATTAAAAAAAACTTGAAATTTATACCGAAAATTAAGTATAGGCATAATATTTTCATTTTCATTTCAAACACTTAGCCTGTACTAAACATTTTAAACAAAATCTATAGAGCCATTTTTAAATAATTTAAAATTTTCAAAACTAACTCATCAGTAAATTATCCTTAAATTAAAGGCCAAAGCCAAAATAAAATAAATTCCTTGAGGTTAGACATATAACCTCCTACTTACTCTGTGGAATTAGAAACTCGAACGTTCATTACCACTAACAAAAGTAATCCACCTATCTCTATCTTGAGCTAGTTCTATTTAATCCCCGACAGGTACACTCTAATGTTATTCTTCCATCTGCGTCTAGGTCTTCCCAATGGTCTTCTGCATTGGGTTTACCAGCCAATACCCTGAACAAGCTTCTAGATTCTCCCATTTACACTGAATGTCCTGCCCACCGTTATCTACGAGACTTCAGTATCCTAACAATGTCTTGTAATGAGTACAGGCTTTGTAACTCATCAATATGTAACCTCCTCCACTCCCCACTAGCCTCATCTTTTTTTGGACCAAATATCTTCCTAAGCACCTTGCTAACGAACATTCTAAATTTGTTTTCGTCATATACATTTTTAATAAAATCCATAACACTGTTTTAGATTTAGGCTTAAGGACAGATTGACAGACGTGGTAACAGAGAGAATTGTAAAATTATCTACTTTTTTGCTTTTGGAGTTACATAAAACGTAATTTAACGTAACGTAAAAGGAAATGTGTGTCTGTGGCACATTTCTAGAGCTATTCAATTCAATAAAACATATTTAATAACACTATGAAAAGTCGTAATAATATAATAATAAGAATAAAACTTCAGTGTATTATAATTTGACTATACTCAATTTAACACGTCTACTTGAATTTAAAAAAACACACAAAGGAAGAAGAAAAGGTTTAAATTAAAAAGTTCAAATAAAGCTTTTACGATATCAAGTCTATGAGCGTTTTATTTTCCTCTGCGACAATGCAAAAGTGAAATATGCTAGAATTTATTTTGAAATATGTTTTTGTGTGGCAGTACGGATACTTAAAAGTTGAGTAAAAATATTCTAATGCTTTATTAAGATTAAATATAGCAATGAGATACACTTAGACAAGTTTACAACACAAAATATATTAGAGCTAATGATGAATTTTCTTTATCTTCGCGTCTTGCTAGCCTTTCGGGATGTACGCTTATGTACTAGTAACGCTAATGGGCTAGGGATGATGAAGGCTGTATTTAGACTAAGTGTATTCGCCTTTGCATTTGTGAGTATTTGAAAACCATTTTGGAAAATAACATGCTCAGTGCATGTGTATGAGAATTGAACCCCCATCTCTCCATTATAGACAGTTCAGTATATTGCGAGAGAGAGGCATTTGATTAGACCATGCGACCACCAAAGAGGATGACGATGCTTCAAGAGGGCCGATTTCACCTTTTAAAATGATGAGTGTGGATGAACACGATACAATTTAGAGGTGATATACCCTCATTGGCTTGGAAGTAGAGTGAAAAAAAAACTTTTATAATAAACCATTCTCAGTATATCTGACTGGTGTTCAAATCCTGACCTTTATATAAGCAACAAATTAGACCAGGTGACATTCACACCACAGCTCGTGTTCCCACTGATCCAGGTTAATATCACATGTCCTTGCTCAAACCAGAACATGTAGCCATTAAAAGATTAATAAATTACTCACAAAAATGTGAGCGTTACCGAAAATATGAATAATAAGTTGCATGCAGCATTATAACAACATATGTCTTCACTTAAGATACCATCTCACCTCAAGAACAACACTTAGAGTAGCCCCATGGCTTCTTTGGTGCTGAGTGACAGCTCACAGCTGAGAGTTGACGGCTTTGAAAAGTTACCAGACCAAATTATGTATCCCTACGCCTAACCATATGATCTGCAAAAACATCTGTTTAGCAGCTGTCACTTCTGACAGTCAAAATTTAGGTATATACCTAACTGTTGACTGTCAGAAGTCAGCTGTGAACTGTCAGTCAGCACCAAAGAAGCCACGGGGCTACTGTAGCTTAGGCAAGATATAATTAGGGCAATCTTAAGTCTCTATTAACAGGAAGTCGGATTTAGAAGGAATGATTCAGTTTGAATATTTAAATAAATACGAATATAGTTATTTTAAAATTATTATTTAAAATACTTAATTCATTCATCCCATTTTCACTGTTGTCAAGAGAAAAATGTGTAGAAAAAAAAAAAAAGCAAACCACGATACTAGTTCTAGTTTGAGAGTAATCGTGTATCTAAATTCCAGGTTAATCGTCCGTTGGATGAGCTGTGACACAAAGTATAAATTTCTGGCTGATTTAAGGGAGTAATTATAATCTAGTCTCGGGATTCAACCAATATCCCGGTATAAGAATAACAAGAAGTTCAGCTCGAGTGGGGAATTTGCTGACTCCCAAAGCTTAGCTATATATACGGCCCTTGGCGTTCCTCAACGAAGTACTGATTCTACCTAATAAGTTAAGTACTAAGAGGTTGGGCCCGGAATTTCGGTTGGGTGTAATATGGGTAGTTTTTCCTAAATGATGTCCCACTATCTCTACTTGTAAATGTGGGCACATTTATCATTAACTCTACCTTCTTTATCAGTAGACAATAAGTATGGCTAGTTTAGGATAGCCCGGTCTGGTAATAAAATATGGTGAAAATTATAACTTACCTATTCTTATTTAATTTTAATTTCCCCAACTGTCGAGACCTCTAACAAGTTAGCACATATCTTGCAAAATAATTCATATATAATGATACAAAATATATGTGTGGGATTTGCAATACAATAAAAATAAACCATAAAATATTAAAAGCAGCTCTATTGGAAACTAGCACATATTATCTACTGTTTCATTCAAACAATGGTAGATATAATTATGTAAAATACAGTTACATTTTTTGTCAGAAGCAATCGTTAACATAACATGATAAAAGAACCACATTTAAATTGTTTTCTATATAAATAAAATGAATACCAATTTTATATTTACAGAAAATAAAAACTAGAAAACTTAATAAATATTTCTATTAAATTAATTATTTAGACAGTTTATTTTTATTTTTGGTCAAATGGGTCAATCCATGCGGATGTGCTTGAATTAACACAATTTAAACAAGTCTAGACATAATTGTTGATAAAAAATGTTAACATTATTGAAAAAAAGGAATACGGTTTATTCAAAGGTATATTTTAAAATTATTGGGAGTATCAAGTTAAGTTAAAATTTAACTAAACCAATTAATGAAATAATGACGCATCAATAATTGGTTACCAATTCGTCAAAAGGAGTTAAACCAACTTATTTATTAACAAGGTTTTGTTTTGAAAATGTATTTTCTTTTACTTACAATTTTTCCCCATTTATAATTTGCTTCTTCAAGCATAAAATATGTATCTCGATATTTTAAATAAATAAAAAAAACTAATTTTATTTTTGGAAGAACATTTAGTTATCACTTTACACATAAATTTATTGTGTGGTTATTACATCCTTTCAAATCGATATTTATCTTGAAAGATATCATTTTAATAATTATCTAGATTACACTGTATATTGTATTTTTAATTAGGTTGTTAGTACACTCTTTTATGCTATTGGTAGTTTCTTTGGTTAAATAAACAATTCAAAATATCTCATTTTGTAACAGGTGTTGTTTAATTTTTTCGCCATCAGATGACTGTTATAACATTTGATAACAACAGCTAATTTTTCTGGATCACAGATAATGGGGTGAGGGTATTTTGTATTCTTCTTCATACTATCTTCTGACTGTCATTGTGGGCTAATTAAATACTTTCTTTCCTCTCTGTTTCCTTGGCGTAGGGAGTAGAAGGGAGGGGTGAACAAAGAGGCGGAAGAGTTCTCACAGTAAGTAATTTTTGTTGTTGACATGAACAACATTATTGTGAGACAGCTTTACTGGTGCTTCTCATATCTCGGGACTTAATTGTTTTTAAAAATACTTCACAATTTTTTGTTTACATAGCATCGCGTCTTACTACCAGTTAGGGTTAAATACTAATTACGCTAATGGGTTAGGAATTGGGAAGGTTGAATATAAAGGAAGTGAACCCGCATTTACGTGGAGGGAGAGGGGGAAAACATTTAGATAAGACCACCCCCAGTTCACCTAAGCGAGATTCGAACCTCGATCTTCCCGTCCTCGGTATTCTAGCTCAACACGAAACTGGCGAGTTAGATAGCTACGCGACCGAGGTGGGTTGCTTCACAATAATTAATGATGGATTAAATATTCAAGCTATTATATTTGATAAGTACGTTTATAGCTGCATGCAATATCATATTGTATCAATTTAAAAATGACACCTGGACACAGGAATAGAACTCAGGACCTTTGGCTTAATACGCAAGTTATTAAACCCCTGAGCTATCCATAAGAGGTATGACAAAGTCTGGAGTGGACGTGCAGAAATCGTGATCTAAATATGAGCGCTCAATTAAGATCACGAGTTATCAAATAACGCAGCAACCTTCAACTCAGGAGGGTTATTATGCTGCTAATAGTAAACCGACAAGCGCACAAGCTACTGTAGTTGTTAAGTTGTTAAAATATGAATCAAGAATGACCGTGGTAACGGGATGACTACTGGATAGCTAAATGGTAAGAGTATCGGAATACTAAGCCAAAAGTTCTGGGTTCAATATCTGTGTCCAAGTGTCAAATTTCGATTCAAAGAATACTTCACAAATAGGTTTTAAGCTCCCTTAATGTTTAGAAAAGTGGTCGTTTAGCTGCCATATTTGAAAATTGCCATATGATTGTTTAATTTTGTTTTCATAGTTATATATCAAAGATCTTTGACCAATTTTTTATATCAGACTAATTTTTGTCTATTAGAACTGTAAAAAAAAACTTAATTTTATTAAGACTTACTATGCTTTAAGGACTTCTTTTGGTCAATTTATTATCATAAAGTTCTTGTTTTAAGTACTCAGGAGTTTAATTGATAGCAATAAATTGTTAAATAAAATTTAAACAAAAAGTATTTTAGATTTTTAGGCGTTTTAATACAAACATTAATATTGCATACACACTTTCATTTAAAAATATTCACAGAAAATTGTGTGATTAGTGTATTAGGTAGAAATACATTAGTAAAATAATCTTCAATTTTAAATATCGAGTGCAAATTATATAACACTTATTTATATACATATTAAATTAAAATTTAAATATTTTAAAATATGTAATAAAATATTACAATATTAAATACCAATTTATGGCTATAAAATTATCAACACATGTTTTAAGCTGAAATACTAAGCACTATACAAGTTTTTAGAAATGTTTCCTTTCTCAAGTAGTCCATCTTAGCTTTACAAAATTATTTTGGACAATGATGGAAGGGGGACCTCGAGTTCAATTTTGTATTTTAGCAGTTTTTTAATCAAAATGTATTTTGGGCCAAAATAAATAAAAGTTTCTTCGTTATCTAAATTGTTTGTGTATATAATTACTAAGAGCGTGCATCACATGCCAATAAGCTCTGTGATACAATCAGCTAGAAATCGTACATTTACACGAACACTATTGCAAATGGATCATTTATGATTAAACATTAATGGAGATAAGGCGTAATAGAATTTCCTAATACTGAACTTTAATATTAAATTATATTTGAGTAAAAACTGCATTGAAAAGGCTATTTTTGACCATTTTAGAATGGCTTCTCAGCTAAGCATTGTGCACAAATCTTCATTCTGTCATAATAGGGACATACTCTATTATTAACAAGAAACTTTGTCGTTTTGTCCCCCTGCGGAAAATTTCGGGTAATCAATCAAATACGAATGCACTGCACACATTTCTGGCATATCTTGGTCTTTTCTTTTCTTTTTACTCCCATACCTCGCGTGAGACGGGAGCTGAGTTGGTCTTGCCATGATGAACACTCTTAATAGTTCTTAGATATTTCATAAGCATCATGGCGTTTGAACATAATCTTTTACTCTTTATTTAAATAGTTCTACTCACATGCAACGCTGTTAATGACAGGAATTCAAGAACTGTTGAGAATTAAACTAGACATAATTAATAAAGCAATATTCTATTATGTGTACAAAATAACATTTTGTAATACTACTAAAATCCGGATCTTAACTAGCACTTAATTCCACTACACTTCTAATCTGTTAGTTCCTCTGGAATTTCATTTTCTTTACTTTCAATGAAGGCCACCTATTGTAAGCATTGCAAGCTCTCTCCTCATAAAGATATCCTTAGTATTGTTCTAGAAGAATATGCCATACTCCTTACTCTCTTAACCATATCAGAGTTCGAGCTTGCAGCTCCAACAAAAGGTATTTCTACTTCGTTTCCTTTTGGATATTTTCCGTTATAATATCTCTTTGATAGGGTGGAAGCCGTTCTAGTATTAGAAAAATTTGAAAATTAATCTAGTGCTTGCAGTTTTATTTCCTATCCTACTCATTAGGGTAGGAGGAATATTAAGTTACAGCTAGGAAAAGTTACCATACATCTATTTAATAAGTTAATTCATTCAACAAACCATAAAAAATTATCTGCAAGACCATATGTTACTGTTACTTTTGTCAGCCAAAAATTTCACAATAAACAATTATTTTTTTAAATTTTAACGGCTTTAAAATTATTGAAACACGAACTAATGAAAATAACCGTTGGATGTTACTTTAATTGTAGAAGCGGCTGGCACATGTGGCACATTTAAAATGCTTTTTAGCGAGAACTTCTAAAATGTTACATTTTCTTCATAAAATAAGATGGCGAACCAGCTGAAACAAGAGCGGTTGATGACGTAATATAAAACGTGCTTGGTTGTGTTAACGCGCTGTTTACAAAATAAAAACGTTTTATTTCCAACTAATAATTTGTACGGCTCTTTCTTTAAGTCATAATTTTTTTAATTGATTTTGGTGGCCAGCTATAACAAGATACAAGTGTGAAAATAATACTTTTTATTTGATATTTCATGTAGTATAATATCTCTTGTTGCTTCACCCACCTCGGTGGCGTAGTTAGCTAACGCTCTGGTTTCGTGTTTAGCTAGACTGCAGAGGGTGGGGAGATCAAGGTTCAAATATCATTCGGGTGAACTGGAAGGTGGTTTTCCACTTTTCCACTATATCCACGCAAATGTGGGTTCACTTCCTCTATATTCAACCTTCCCAATTCCTAATCCATTATCGTAAATAGTACTTAAGCGTATAAACCGAACGGGTAGTAAGACGCGGTGCTAAATATTATATTGTTGCTTCAACCGTAAAAAATTGCTGTGTTAATATTTTTTGTTGTTTTCAATGAGCCCCAAAAAAGCAATTATTTTAATTGAAAATATAGTATTACTTAGCGCATAGTAATTATTTACTGATAGGTTTACTTTAGTCACTTCAGACAGAGTTTACAGTATAGAACCTTCTGCTATCACTTACCCCCTCCCCTATCGTAGATGTATACTCCTTTACTATAATGCAAGAACTCAATCTCTTGAAAGAATTTGGTCCATCATTGTTGATTGAAAAGGTCTCATATTCAGACGTATCGCACATATACTTTCATTAGATGCGTTCTATTCTCACGTAGTGATGTCTGGCTGATATGCCTCAATAAAATGAGATCAACTACTTAAATATATACTGCAATCCTAATAAAAATTAGTATTTTATGAAATAACAAACCAAGATAAATATTTACATGCCTATAAAATGTGTATTCTATTAAATTTCATCTTGATGTACACAAAATGAGAATAGATTTGGTTTTGTGCATTTGTTTGTTGGTCTATTATATATGTACGCAAATACTCTACCGGTCGCAAGGTGCAACCAATTGATCCCAATATTTTTGTATTTGCTTCGAGTTTTAACAGATTTCACCCTTATTGAAATTAATTACAAACATCCTGGTCAATTAATTCTTTAGATAATTTTTAAATGTTTTTATTTTTATCATAAGATTTGGGTGATTTTACGTCAAAAATAGTATTTTGTTTAACTAATCATATAAAAATAAAGTATAGGGTGTGATGAGATAGACTGGATAGGATTAGCTCAAGATAGGGATAGGTGGCGTACTTTTGTGAGTGCAGTAACTAACTTTCGAGTTCCTAATGCCATAGAGTAGTAAGCAAGTATAAAAATAGAGTATTGTAATCTTGAAAATTGTTGACATTGAGATTATGATGAATTCTTACGTTTTGTATGATCCTAACCCAATAAAGGGGATTTTACAATTAAATTTGTTGGTCCATATATCTGTCCCTGGGCCTAGTTCCGAAATTGTTTTATAGATTTTGTTTAAACTTGATATGTATTTGTTATATGGCTATACCTCGTGTCAGTCCTTGATTTTTGACCCTAGCCCTTGAAATGAGGATAGTTGATAGATAAAGCATTTTTGTAAATTCAAAATTTTTCAAAAATGGCTGAAACGATTTCGTTTTGGTTATTTGGTGGACAATTCGTTTGAGTTAGTTTACTGATGAGCTATTTTTCGAAAATTCAAACGTTTTTGAAAATGGTTGTAACTATCTTGTTTAAAATAAATATAACTTAGGAAATTTTAATATGACAAGTAAAAATGTATATTTGTTTTACAGTGAAAAAATTATTTAAAGTTACTTTACTAATGATTGTTTTATTTTTATTTTTTTACAAATTTTATGTATATTTAAAAAACAGCTCCAACAATATAGTTCAAAATGGGTATCTGTTAAGTTTCTTTGAATTTTTTTATATATTTTTTTAAAATATTCACTAGCAGTAGTTTACTGATTGTTGATATTTGAAAAATTTGAAAATTTCCAAATGATCACAATGCCCAAAATTGGTTTATGGGTACTATTTTACATAATAATTAATAATTTGTGTTTATTTTTCTAAAATACATTAATTTAAGGGTAGTTTCAGTACATTTTAACATACTTCAAAAATGTCCTTCAAGAGTTAATTCAAAGTGCGTATTTGGAAATGGTTTTTCAATATAAATAATGCTATATTTTTATTTTTACAAACATAAATATCTTCAGGGATATTGACAAATAATTGATTTAAAAAAAATTTGATGACATGGTTTGAACAATTTTGTTTAGTATTGTTGTATGAAAAATATTTAAATGTGTTAACAAGATGATTTGTTTATTTTTCTGAGTGCAACATACTTAAGTGTAATTCATTGAAAAACTATTTAAAAAACTCTAGTTCCTAATCACAATACACTAGATAAGAACATTTTCGATCATGTCTTACCATTTATTTCATGCATGACACATAGTTTCAAAGATATGCTTTTGTATTTATTTGGAAATTTTTGAGGTGAATGGTTCATAATAAAATTTCATTTCTCATCAAATTAAAAATTTGTTCATAAAATGTTGGGTCAATTAAACTATAAAATTTGGGCCAAAATTATTTTATCTCAAGTTAAGAGAATAATTGTCTGTCAATTAAATATAAAAAATCCAACTTATCATCAAATTGAAAATTTTATATAATAAATAGTATTGAAACAAAATAACATTTTGTATAAATAGTCTATAGCTATATTTATAAAAGAGTTTTCTATGAATCGTAGTTATATATAATATTAGTTCTCACCCTACTTCCATGCATATGTTGGTAAAATTAATATAATTATTAATTTCCTCATCCCTATCATATTAATGAAATTACGCAGATATCCCGTAGCAAGTAGTTAATACGTGGATTAGGAAAATCAAAATATAAATTTCTTAATCTTTATAACTCATAGTTTTTCTTAAAAACCCAAATAAACAAATACATACACACATATAATATATTCCCCTGCACTGGTGACAACGTGGTTTAAGGCAATATACTTGAAAACGATTGATGTTAGCCGGGGGATAAGGGCTATAATCCCGAACAAGTGAACTGAGGGTGTATTTTGATATGGAGTTTATAAAGATGGATGTTCCCTTCAGACGAATGCAAATTCCTTTATCAACCAACTAGCTCAGCCCTACTCTTTAAATTTAACCTATAGTAACCCGTGTGTTGAACGTAGTGATATATTATATATATATATATATATATATATTGGGTAGCTAAAAGGCGTTTCACTCATTATCAGATTTTACAGGCACTGCTTCCGTGGTCGAATGTTCTAAAGCGTCACTCTCACAGTAGACTGAACTGCCGATGAGCGGGTTGATTGTTGCTCGAATCCTGCTATGGTGTTTTGAGGGTGGTTTCTGCCAAATTGTTCTCCACGCTCTTTCTCCCCACACATGCTGATACACTTAATCTAAATTCATCCTTCCTAATCCCTAACACACTAGCGCTATTATTACAAATGCGTATAGCTTCAACGGCTGGTGAAGGCCCGGTGATAAAAGAAAAAGATTGTACATCCTAAAATAATGATGACTACACAGAAATAGGAAATACGGTGGTTGTTTGAACATTAATGTATCAAAGGACCATGTTCTGCCAGTATTCTAGTTGTGGGAATCCCCGAGACAATCCAATTTTGTCCATGCCCCTCATCCAATAGTTGATGAAAGGGGAGCTGATGAGTGATGACTTGCGTGGGTGGCTTCATCAAAGGACAAAGGGAATTAATGGTATGTATATGATTGGGAATATAGATTGTTGACCAGAGGATGAAGTATGTAGAATATACGACTAGAGCTTAACGTTCTCAGTGAATTTTCTGTCTTTCCACTAGTTTAGCTAAAAGTTGGTTTTATATGTAGTTATATGTTCAAACAATAGCCCTAAATGGTAAACTAACAACCCGTCAAAAAAATGTGCCTTAGTACTGATGTGAGCTTCGAACATTTGTTTAGTGTGGGGTGTGTATTTACAAAAAATGAGTATTTATGATGATCTATTATCTATTCCGTAAATTACTATAATTTTTACTATTGCATTGCGACATAATGGGAGCTATTGTAGAAGTATTCTATTCCAATTTTTGTAGATAAGATCCTGTCTGGGAGTTTTAAAAGCTACTGGATCTAATTTCACGTATTCATACGTCATCTCATGTTATCTGTGTCTTTGGATATATTATCAATACCTATAAGGTAACACTAATGAAATAGTAAAATGTTATAAATTTAGGGTGCAACATTTTTTCTAAAAGGCCCTTTCTAAGAAAATTGGAATCTATATAGGTAAACTTTCAATTTTTCATGGGCTCAGCCGCAATGATACCAATTTCTCTTTGGTCAAGGGAAGAATTAATAAAACAGCACTTCCAATTTTTTTTGGCATCTAACGTAATCATATAATATATAATTTTCCGCTAAATCAGCCATGAAATGAGCTCTTAAAGCAAATGACCACACAATCTTTTGACATTCTAATTCAATACATGATTAATTAAGAGCCTTTATCAAGATCAATTAACCGGGAAATTAGATACCAAATTAAACTATAAACAGAAAAAATTATCGAAGTGCGTTTTCTTGGATTCTCTATTTACAACAGTGAAATTTGAATCAGTTTAATAGTTTTCTAATTCTAAAATAAAGTTTTTTTTTTAGAAATTTAATTGTATTTTAAAAAAAGTATTGTAAAATGGTTTCAACGATACCAATTCCATTGTTTTTAAGCTATAATAAAAAAAAAAACCACCACGATGCAACGTCTGGGTTAGATATGTGTTACCTACCTAAGTTGGGTATTGGTGGTGTGAGATGGATCTTAAACCCACAAAATGCGACTGATAGGGGTCGTTAGTTAGGCTGAACATTTACTTTATTTTAAATATATAGCTTATCTTAAAAATAGTTTGAAGAGATGGTTGCAATAGGCTACTATGGATTCACACATTAAACGAAAAGCAAGGGAAAAAAAACAAAAAACGAAAGGACATGACGAAATTTAAACCGATAACAAGATTTTAGCGTGATCCACTTTGAACGGGTTGAAATAGTTTCAGCTTTGTCCACTCTTCACCATATCGATATGCTTGCAAGTGCCATTTAGAACTTCCTTCCAATCATTTTATATATCACGTTAGCGCATGATGCTGACAGGGGTGTCGCAAAAAATATATCTGGGTGGTGGGGAGGTGAGAAGGAAGTGAGAAAGTGAATTTCTCAACTGTAGAACTTTTGAAATTAGAAAAATCGCCAGATTACAATGGCAACGTTGAGAACTCCAGGGGGTCTGGCGATATGGAACTCCCCCCCCCTCCCGCCCACAACAGTTAAAAGGGTGACCAGGGGGCTCTCCTCCGGGAAAAGGGTAACATTTGAGGCGATAAATGGGCCTTCAATCGAGGTTTTGGTAACTGTAATTTTTTAGTTATTTGTTAGTGATAGATTTTTCAATTTACAGGTGTTATTTTTTTAACATTCATCATCACTGCGTTTAGGTTTTGGCTCGTAAAACTCCATGGCCTAGATTCACTAACAAATGCAATTCTACTCTAGCGCAAGTCTAGAAATGGTGCAAGTTTGCACCCAAGATACGCACAAAGATGCGCCTTATTATTTGCTCCATTTCCGGATTCACTAAACAAGGCGCAAACTGGTGGCAAGATTATGGTTACGTCAAACTAAACGTCATCAATTGCGCTCTTTTCGACCAATCCTTGTGAAGAATCTACTTTCAAAGTCAAGGCTACTTTATTTTAAATCTCAAATGAAAATTACAGCAATTACAACGATTTCTAAACATTTTGCTTATAAACAGTAATAAAATTAGAAGTGGTCTCTTTCTGGGTGCTTTACAAAAACCATATTAGTATATTATTTATTATTTAGTCATAGTATTAGTTTAAAGCTTAAGTTCAATTAATAAAACATTTATATAAACTTTAAAACTTATTTTAAAGTTATACTAACCGCCATATTTAGTGACGAGATAAAGTTGAACTTGGAGGAGTACAAACCTCTTTGAATCTAAACAAAGATTACAGAGTTCGTGGTTTTGTTTGACGTTTTGTTTTGTAATAGTGCAAGAGATTCCATTGCTTTGTTTGAATTGTTTGAATGTAAAAATTCAACCATAAAAGATAGGTAATTGCTTTGTTACCACTATTTAAATTGAAACAAATTTTGTGCTTGACAGACGTATGTTATTTTAATTTCTTTATTATTAATTGGAGTACAGTTAACTAATTTTACTTTAATTTTACTTAAAGCCATTATGATAAAATGCTGCCATTTAAATTTATTGAAGTGACAGTGATGATTTGATAGCTTCACCAACTCTTGGGTGGTGGCAAATAAAAGGCGCAACTTTGCCATCACATTGCGCCTGCTTCTTTGAGTGAATAGGGATTTGGGCACATCTTTCAAACTTGTGCCGGCGCAACTATTCGCTCCCGTTAGTGAATGCAGGCCCCGGATTTATCAAGTGATGAACTTAAAACATTTTCAAGGCTACTATTGTCTAGTAGTAGTAGTAGCAGCAGCAGTAGTAGTAGCCTTGATATTAGTAGGCAGGGACAACGGTGCTACTAGCCAACTTTATTATTTAAGCCTTCTATTCCTTCTTACACACAAAAAAAATCCTTTAAATGTTCGATGAGTTATGAAATTAGGAGCGTTTGAAGTGTAGGAATCGACAGCTGAGAAATTTAAAATTTGTTTTTACAAGTCTGCGGTAAAGAACTTTCATTATCGAAAATACTGCGGTACAGAGTAATTTTAGAATTTCCCAACTCAAGATCTCAACTCTCCACATAATTCCCAACTGTCAATCTTTTCACAAACTTTGGAGGGGGAACCCCCTACCCTTTCAGTGTAACACCCATGGAGACTGAACGCAATTCCTACAAGTTATTTCTTAAACACCCAACACCCAACAATGACTTGTAGTTTAATTTTTTTTTCCAACCCATATTGCACGGCAAGAGAAAAGAGACCAGTGGCGTACGGTAGTTTGAATGAGAGCATTAGGGGAGTTATTTTCTTTCTCTCTCTCTCTCTCTATATATATATATATATATTTTTAAATTATTATTATATAATTTTAATATTAACTATTTTTTATAAATAACATATTATTTCAACAAACACATAATGGTACAGAAGTTGAAGATTCTATAACTACTTGGATTTTCTAAATTGAATATTAAAATCTACTGCTTATCTTCAATGTTGGTAACTAGCCCTAAGCTGCAGGTCTATATTTGGTTTTTTCAAGGTCATACCATTATCGAGAGAAATATTGAAACATCAACATATATTGTTGATCTAAGCGCCCGATCCCAAACAAAGCCGATATTAGGTCCTAACCGCATAGATGTTCTCATTTCCCGTGTTTCTTTCGTGTTTGACTGGATTGCCGCTGACGGGGAGATTGGGTTTGAATCACGGTCGAGTGTACTAGGTGTTTTTTTCTATCCATAAATGGCTTTTCCAATCTCTTTAAAGAAAATGCG
The DNA here is from genome assembly GCA_902151455.1 of Timema bartmani. NCBI lineage: Eukaryota > Metazoa > Arthropoda > Insecta > Phasmatodea > Timematidae > Timema > Timema bartmani. The sequence continues at coordinate 96,715 of CABFWB010000344.1, read as the reverse complement.
AATACATTTCCTAAAATATTCTACCTTCCTCTTTTTTATTCAGTTAACGTAATTAAAGTGTAAGTATAATCTAAATGGTTACTAAGATATGTGAAAATCTAGTGCTTGCCTGATTTTTAAAACAAGTTTTGAAGTATATTTAAAAAATTGTAATATACGCTGAGTCTAAAATAAATTTTCCTTGAAAATGCTTTGGGCGGATGGGAAGGAATGATAGTTACGCTCCGTATTTTTATAGTATTTATAACAAAATAACTTTTGCCCATAATAAATGTTAGTGCTAAAATAAATTTTTACCCTAAAATAAATATTTACGTTAAAATAAATGTTTGTCTAAAATAAATTAAATATTGCTTCATTAGTTATGTTAAGTTTAATTTTCTACACAAAGTTATCCCAAAAAATCTTTAATACTTGTCACGGGTATTGTGGGATATGAAAATGATTTCTCTTCATTTAAAAAGTTTCTGTTCAAATGTCACAACATCTCCGTCTCAGAATGTTAACATATTGCAGAGAATGGATGGGTTGAGATTTAACCTATAAATGTGGCAATTAAACAGGGCACTGGGTCAGTGCTTTGTTTATTTAATAAGAACAACAAATGGAAATTTCTTTTTAAAACGGTAAATTAAACTTGTCATCTCTAGATAGGCAAATACTATGAGGTTGACCTTCAAAAATAAGAATAATGGTATAGTTTAAAGTTGATTACTTCAAAATAGTTTGGCTTGTGTTCCTTGAGTAAAATATTACATGTTGGGGGGAAAAAAATAATTTAAGTCTTTCCATGTGAGGATTACATTATTGGACATTATTTGCCGAAGCTAAGTATGTTAATGAAATCATTTAACGCGTTTGGATACAAGTATGTACAGGCCCCACATAGCTTCTTTGGTTCTGACTGACAGCTTACAGCTGACAACTTTGAAAAGCTACCAGACCAAATTATGTATCCCTCCGCCGAAACACATGATCTGCAAAAACATGTGTTTATCAGCTGTCACTTCTGACAGCCAAAATTGAGGTCTATACAAGAAATATATATGACTGTTTTATTTATTTTTTATTTATATATTTTTATATATATATTTATTTATTTATATTTTTATATTTATATATTTTTTATTTATATTTTATTTATTGCTGACATTGATATGTTGATGTTAGGGCTAGTATTAATAATTTTTTTCCACAACATTAATTTTTTTTAAATGTTGCATTTAATCCCATATTAGTTTTTATTGTTATAAATAAATAATTTTTAACAATCTTTTTGTTATTTTACAAATAATTATTTGCTAATAGTATTATTACTAACACTATTAATGTGATAATATATTATAATTTTAAAATTTAACAATATTAAATTTTATAATATTAAATAAAAAAAGCATTTAATCCCATATTAGTTTTTATTACTATAAATAAATAATATTTAATAATTTTCTTTTGCTATTTTACTAATAATTATTTGTTAGTAGTATTATTAATAACATTATAAATGTGAAAAATATGAATGTGTAGTATTATACATAGAAAAAAACCACTGTCATAAACCTTTTTAACACTATTACAACATTTTAGAAAACATTCTAAAGTAGTTTAAAGTAAGGAGTGGTGATAGTCAAAGTTAAGACTGTATCGTTGCTTCTCCTATCACGTAGAAAAAGAAATGATTGCTTTTACATAATTAAATAAGTTATACCTGATGAAGGATAGGGCAGAAAATGTATCAAAGAAATATATAAGTTTAACAAACAAGTTTATTAAAAGGCAAACAAAATATATGAAATTACATGTAAGTGACAAGATTTAAATTCAATTTATTATTATTATTATTACTATTAGCATCGCGTCTTTATAGCCGTTTGGGTTGTACGCACTTACGCTAATGTGCAATGGCAGGGTGATTGTGAAATTAAATGGAGGACTTACAGTTTAACGTGGAATCCGAACCACGATGGAGGCCTGACATTCCTCACATTCATATGTTGTGATTAATACACATCTTGACAGAGGTGAAGGAAGGGTTTGGCAATCAGATAAATCTGTGCCGGGACCGAGGATTGAACCCTGGACCCTCAACACAGAAGTCTGACACCTTACCCCTTGACCACCAGGTCACCAACTAATTAATTATATCTGTATACCGTTATTGAAGTAGAAAAGGTTAAGTAGGATGAATACGTATTATTATAATATAATAATCCCATTTAAAGATGAAATAAGGACAAAAGAGCAAACCATTTAAGAACTAAAGAAAACTTGAGAATTTTGTTGCACGAAAACTTGATAAATTACTGTTATATAAATGAATTTTCAAAAAAAATTAATAAACAAACAAACTTACCAACGTCGTTGTGCGGGACACAAAGTGTCGTTACGGTAGGAAGATTTTTTGGAATACTATAAAAATCATAAAACTCGAGGTTTAGCTTAGAGGGCAACACAACACAATCTTGGGGTTAAAAGATTTATTTAATAGTCTTGATATACTTAAATTTTCGAATAATGTATATAGATCACTGAGAAACACTTGATTTTTTATCACACGCTTTAATGTTATATTAGATAAATAATTATTCTAAGATCACGAAAAACGTTTATTTTCCTAGGATAACACTCTCACATACTGAAACAATATTCACAAAAGAACACGCAGATTACTAAGTAGTCGAATTAATATTCAAAAAAGACACTGTAATATTCAAAGTTGTAATAAAATTACTAACGGTACACGCCTGTAAGTACTCAACTAAAAATTATTACAAGTAATAAATATTTTGTTCGCTTCAACTTGTTGACTCACGTACGTGGTTTTATTAACTGTATTTTATAAGATAATTCACTGTTATAATGTCTATTTAAAATTGTTAGATTTTGGTTATGAAAATAACCGTTTGGTTGGTTGTTTGGTTTTGAAGTTTTCTTTTGTCATTTAATTCAAATTATTATTAAAAGCAAGAGAACGTTAAAAGTAGCCTTATATGCTGAAAACAAATATGGCCACTGGATAGAAGCTATGATGACAGTTGGTGACGTAGAGGAACATGTTGCAGGCTGGACGGCGAATTGTATTAATACTCATGTTTACAAAATTGAAACTTTATATTATTTCACAAACATTTTGTATCTTTTTTTCTCTTTATTATCACAAACCATTGATTTATGTTAAGGATACGCTTTGCCAGTTATAAAAATATTAATAACTGAAAATAATACCATTAAATATTAAATTTCACGCTATATTTAACCTGTAATTGCTACACGAGTTAAAATAAAAACTAAAATGAATTTACTAGACTTTTTTTTCTTAAATTTGATTATGGAAAATAAAATTATACTGGGGAAGTATTATTAAAAGTGATTGATAATATTTTTAGTGATAATAATAGTAATACTTAGCAAATAATAATTGTTTCGAAATATGTTGACAAAAGTTGCTTTCAGACAATGTTGGCATTACTGACAGCATCTGCTATCTTCTGCTAATTGTCATGTAAAACCAGAGAAGTGCTAACGCCACTCTATATGACTAAAAACACATAAACTCAAACATAGACACGCCCACATAAACAAACATGCATGGGCTAAACACACACATAAATACACAAAAATCACATACATATGAACAGGAACAGAAAACATGCATAAACACATAAAAATGCACAAAAACCCGCATAACACACACAACAAACGTAAACCTACACTGAAAAACAAACACACAGATATACACAAAACATATGCATATAAACACATACAAATAAACATATATAGGCACGCACACATACAAACGCATACATAGATGCATGCAATCAAACACATAAACACTTTAACACGAACACACACGTGAACACGTAAACAAAAATAGACACAAAAACATACACACACACACACATATATATATACACATATATATATCCAAATAAATTGTTTAAACACACAGAAACACACAGACACTGACTGATTGCTAAGTTTGCTAAGGTCTAAAGACTCTCCTTAATGCATTTGATTGCCGCTAAAGAATAGATCAGTTTTCGAAACCTGGATTGGTTCTATGGAGAGGGTATTCCAAAATATAATATTTCACTAGGCTTTTCTATTCTCTTTCCAGACAACTAGTCATGAAGTTATCTAAAATCTTATTTATTAGTATGTGCCCTTAAATTAGTATCGTTTGAGAATAACACAGATAGATAGTAAAACGTGTGATAATAAAAAAAAATTGAGACATATAAAAACATAGTTGTGCTTAGGAGCTTTCACTTTAATAATAAAACAGCTGAAAGTGATAAGAGGTTAAATAAAATACACCCATTTGGAGAAATATGACCAAACATAACATTTCATTTCTGACACACAAGGTTTACTGCTTTTACGCGATGTAAAATATAGAATCCCTTTTCTAATAAAAGTGTTGCATCTTCTTTCAGTAGTTTCCTGAACACGTCCTCAGGGATTCCAATATTCTTGGCAATACTCAAGAGATTCAAGAAGAAACAACAAACTTGAGAGGAATAAGAAAAAAAGATTTAGAGGAGAAAAAAGGAAAAGGTGATACCTAAGACAGAAAAACCAATATAAGTTTGTCACAAAGAGAAAGAATGAGGTACCGTATAGAGTATAAAAATATATGCATTTTTTTACTATCGATGATTTTCCTCCAGGAGCTATACATATCTACTCATACCAATTTATATTTATCCTCCTTTAAAGATTCGAAAGATGTGTCTCTATAGCACCGACAAAAACAGCTTTAAGAAATTTTGGCCCAAATTCAAGAATTTTGAGAATATTTGAATTCTTTCTTTGAATATATCAGTGGCGTATTCTGAGAAAAATTAAGAGGTATGCTGTACTCTAAAAGTTGAAGAGGAGAATTGGGGGCCGAGAACCCTCAACCACCGTTGTCCAAGAACGTCAAGGGAAATATTTGAAGATGTGTACCTATAGAAAAGTGGTTCTGCTTCTCATATAATCTGGAAAGATTTCTCAGTAAATCTGGACGCACCGGGAATCAAACCCGGGACCTCTGGGTACGTAGCCAGAACCTTTTGACCACTAGACCACAAAGGTGGTCCTCAAATTGTAATGATATCTACACGGTTAGAAATTTAAGTAAATATTAATGTCGGGGCTAAGAGTGGTATGGGTGCATTTCTGAATGCATAAGAGAGACAGATCCTATTTAATTAGCCTAGTGTAATTAAAAGCACACAGTTAGCAATACTCAAAGCAAAAAATCATAATAAGAGTAAAATGAAGTGATACATGGATCAAGCGTCCATCCGATCTTGGTGAGAGGGAATCAGGTGGATTGTTCAACTCACGTTGCAATTAAAACTATTTCTTAAAGCCTATCTTATCTCACACAATGCTGCTTGGAAACAAACCAGTCTCCCAACTGGATAATTTATGCTCTAGAAGCTATTTAGATAATTAAACTCTGACTAACATAAGGGAGACTATCTCGGACAATAAATACTATATTTCTACGTCATTGGTTTATTGCCAAGAAATTTACACATATCTTTTGCTGTAAGCAGTGGTGCACCCAAGGGGGAGAGGGGCTAACAGGGTATTTGACACCCCCTCTTTCCCCAACACCACAAATATTGTTAATAGAAATTTAAATAATATTAAGTATAACTAAAATATTTATCATTGAAGATGTGTTGAATTTATAGCCTACATTTTGATACCAGGTTTCAGCCTTAAGCCTAATATTCCAAAGGTTTACCGTTACACACAAAATTAACAAATGAATAAACATAAATTATAGCTTCGATACCATTTGCATTATTTAAATTTCTTAATGTACTATAAAACTACTCTAAATAATTTATAAAAGCATTTAATATTCATAAATATTCTCGGCCTTCAGGGCTTAGGAGGCTGTACAACCCCAAACTCGCTTTCTCCACCAAAATTTCATTCTTGCTACAGCCTTGATTGAATGCCTCTCCCAAAATAAATGGTTAGGTGCGTCACTGATTAAGTAAATTATACGAAAATATATTTTAATTTAACTTTTTCTTCTAAATCATCTTGAGATGGTTAAATAACACTCCTGACTTTTGGGATTCTTTGATGTATAATTATATAAAATCACAATGTAAAACGAGAACTTGAATTTTTAAAAGTGGGGTATTATATATATAATATTGCAGATTGGTTGACTGGAAACACAAACCTTGGAGCTATATTTGCTATATATATATAATATTGCAGATTGGTTGACTGGAAACACAAACCTTGGAGCTATATTTGCTATATATATATATATATAGAGAGAGAGAGAGAGAGACATAAAGAGTGAAATAGTAGTATTTAGTGTGTCTACAACCCGAATGTTGGTCCTGTTAAGTTTCCCTTCCATCCGAAGCAGCGAGCACACTCAGCCTTTAGGTTGCTTAGTTTCACCCACCCGTACCATCTGGGATAAACACATGCACTTGAGATATCTTTAGAGTGCTATAGTTTCTAGTGGCTTTCCGCACTCAATTTCTACAAATGAGCGAGAAAATCCCTAAATATTTTGCAAGATTTACTGGAAAAGGTACATTCTATCACATACCTTAATGGAATACCTTAAACGACCCAATCGACACGGGACCAATGACTTTACTTCCCCTCCAAAGGAAGTTATGCTACAGTAAATGTTGTGATGTTATTTTTGGTTAAAAGAGTTACTTATAATAGAAATCTAATAATCAGTTGACTAAATTCTTCAAATATATAATATCGTTGACAATTTTACTGTTTATTTGTTTTAAATTTCATTCAAAACTCCTAAAGTTTTGAATATTCATTATTTATTCATTTACAATTAAAATATATGTTATACATATAATCTACTTACCTTTATTTCACTATATTAAATCATCTTTCTTTATTTTATTCATAAACTGCCAACCCGCCATGTTTATTAATTTTGTTGGTAGGTGATTTTAACGCTATCTGCTCTAGAGAGTGGTTTATTTCGGAACTATTATATTAGTTAATTTTTATGTTCTTGGACGCTTATAGCATCTGGCTGTCTCTTGGAGAAATAATTGCCCCTAACGGAAGAGATTATTATTCTGGTTTGGTTTTTTGGTGCCAAGTTTAAATTAATTTTAAAGATGACTTATGTTCATATGTCAAAATTATAATTATCTTTATAGTAATACTCTCAATATTTAAATAGTTAAGATGGTTTGTTTTATTCTTTGTTATAAATCCCGGTGAATATTTTCTCTTAGGCCGGTGATTGTTTATTTTAAAACAAAAAGAACGTGTTTGTGTTTTGTCTAAGTTTTTGTTGTGAATCTAAAATTGGCTTTGAAAGTGGAAGGAAGGACCCGATCTGGGGATCCTTCAATTATATTTATTTTTGGTTCATGGTAATTCTTATCATCCAAAACTTCTCTAAAAGGAAGTATTAACTTGTGAGGAAGGTTGAGTTGAAGTTTTCAAGGAAGATTTTGTGGAAATTTAAGGCCTGGAGTGAAATGTTGACGGAGCTTTGGGTCAACATTTACAAGAGCAAGGACATTTTCGGGTGAGATCAAATCCATCTGTAATCATCCTGTTATGGATTTAAATAATTAAGTATAATACTTAAAATTATTAAAGAAGGACAAATAACTTCAGTTCTCAAACCAGAATTATTACCGTTTGTCCACCTCAGAACAATATTTTTGTTTATTAAAGAATCATAGCCTTATTGTTACATGTTATAAGGAATAAATTTTGTTGTTGTTAAAATCCTGTTATTTGCTTAAAGAAATATTCCTATGTCAATAATTATATATATATATATATATGTATTCTTTTATCCACACAATTCAAGTGAGAGTTTAACAATTTCAAGTATTGCTTAACAATACTTATATTAATTTTATAATATAGGAGGCATGCCTTAATAGGTAGGGTTTATTTAAGGGTATCATTCACTACAATAATTAAAAATAACTCTTTAAATTTAATTGTTTTTTTTTATTTACATCAATGTACATTGTATTTTTCTTTTGAACTTGCATCCCATGTATAAATATTCTCAGTAGATCCGATGTCCATAGAAAGAGTAATAATCTGCTTCAGGAAGTCTTTGGATGTAAGTGTCCAATTTAAGTTAAAACTTTAGGTAAAGTCCAGGGGTCTTGATAGAAAGGGTTTTCGTATTACCGCTGAGCAGTTTATGGGGATAAATTTGTTTAGTGATAAAAATCTACCTACTTCACAAAACAAGAGGGGTTGGTAGTTGGCGCCCAACACAATATTATATTATATATTATAAATTAAATTCATTCGTATATTCATTCAAAATTTAATAACAAATAAATTAAATTAAATATATACATATTGTATATATATTTTTTTCATTACAATGTATTGACTTATTGGACGTGAAACATATAATTAACCTATACGTATAACCTAAAAAATAAATAAACGTATATATACGTAATATATTCAATCAAATATAAGTGTATGTGTGTGTGTATACAGTTTAACAACACATATGTGTATATCTAAACATTGAAATAAGCCTGTGTGTATAACTATTATACACATATATATTTATTTTATTGCTAATGCACAAGGCTGTGACTTCAAACCCAACCTCTTCCTCTACCCTCACTCACAAACCAGACTAAATAAATCCGACAATTAATCCACATACCTACTGATTCGGTTCTAATCCCGTGTCAAAGGGTTCAATAAAAGGTGCCTGTCCCTTGTTTAAGGAACATCCCTTCATTGACAGGCTACACAGTAAGAAGGGACAGCGTCACAAAGTCCTCTCGTGATTGTTAGTACAGAGGTGGGACCACTAACCGTTGATTAGTCTGCCCCCGTTGCACCCATTACTCCCTATACATCCCGTGGCTCTCTGGCCTACTAGGACACTTGCATGCAATAATGGGTTAAGTGATGTAATCAAAATAAGCAAAGCTGCCTTTTAAATAAAATAAAAAAGATTAAATGATTAAGAATGTTTTCATTCACGTTCAACAATTGTAATTAATTTTTTTTTTGAAAGTATAAATATCTATTATCCCTAATAGTTAGTATAGTAATAACAAAATGAATAAATGTTCGTAGAACACGCCTTTAATATTACAGCTATACTAAAATGTTGAAATATTCGGCAATGATAGCAATGCAGATGACTAAACACAACAAAAGTTTACTTATATTTGTAATGTTTTTACCAATTTTACACATATATTTTAACAAAAAAGTTTATCTTGGTAAATCACCAAAGTAAAAGTGGTCTTGGGGTAGAGTGATCTCCTCGGGACACAATGTTTGTGGGTTCAAATTCAACCGAGGTCGACAGATTTTTCTTAAGTGATACAAATCCGTAGCACGAATTCCTTCAGAAGGGAAGTAAGGCCGTCCGTCCCATGTCGATTGTGGCGTGAAAAAGAACACTGGAAGGTATGTGAAAATACCCTTCCCGGCAAAATTGGCAGAATCTTTCGCATTCTCTGATAGAAATTCTTGTGTGCTGATTTAATCAGTTAGTTCAGAAAGTGCACGTTAAATAGCTCAAATAATAAATACCAAAGTAGAAATATTTCATTGTATGTTGAACCATCAAAATAAGCTATTTTGTAAAAAAAATGAATTGCAAACAAAAATTAAAAAATCTGGAATGGGATTTAGTATCATGTAAGTAGTTGAAATGAAATGTAAAAAGGATTTAATAAGAAACGTTTACAACAGCATTCGTTTCGTCTTGTCTGAGTTTCCAATGCCGTGGAGGTCAGGCAGGGCTAGCAAGATTCTAGGCAGGGTGTGATGAGACGCTTCACGCAATTGTTGGTACGTTTCTTCTAAACTTTACCTTCCTCATCCCCACCCAATCTATAAATATAATTTACAGATTTCTCCATTTCATAAAAGTGTTTGGGGTCTCCAATAAAAGATATTGAACTTTAGAAATCATGTTCAAAAAAGCTACAAAACATTTTGAACTGTTGCTGGACTTACTAAGAACCCTGTTATTTAGACAAACAAGAAAGATAAAGCCGGTGATTTTTTGCAATAAGTGGATAGGCTGGATGTTTTAGTAAGGCGTGTGGCACGAAAGTTTGTAAGTTTATGTAATATTGTAGCTCTGTGTTTAAAAATGGACGTTAAATAAACCAAATTACATAACTACAAACTTCATATGTGTAACAGGCTTTTTAATTGCCCCAAACTATGAAACGTTATTTGGAGAAGTGGCAAATTATAATAATATGTAAAAATACTTAAACTATAAAATTCTGATAGTCAAGTTTGATAATAACATATTTAATATATGTATATTTTTTTTATCAGAGACAGGGATTATAAATCTCTAAATAACTTTATAAACAATAAGATTACTGTAGTGTTCACTTTTTAAAATACGTTTCAAATTAATCTATAGTCAAATAAAATGTGAAAATGAACCTCGTCTGCTGATTCAAAATCTTAAGATTAACTCAAAGGTGAAATTTCTTAAATGAACCAATAAATTATCCCCTTTAATGAATTTGTTCCATTGCTCTTAGATTCTGAGAGAAAGAGCCGTTTATTACAGTAACAAAATTTACTAAAACTGATTTTAAGTATTCATACGTCAAGCTATATAATCTGAAGGTGTCAATTTCGTTATGTATTATCAATACCTATAAAATAAAACTGAAATCATTGTAAAATGTTATAAATATTAACGAAAAAAATAAATGGTACTACACGATCAAACTTTCTCATACAGTATATTGTAGTTTGGAACAAGATGTTCAAAAATGTATTTCATTAAACTACCATTAAGTAAATTGTCCCTAAAAAACAAACATATAATATTGTTAATCACAATAAGCACTCTTAATAATTATATAAACTTTAAAAAATTATTGTTCAAACAATTTTTTTAAATTTCATATTTTCAAAAAAAAAAAATTATAAATTACTATAATATTAATTTTATTTGTAAAAATAATTTTTTTTATGTATCATGAAAAATCTTTCCCTGACATCCATTTTGAACAAAGTTTCATAGGTCATTTTTGAAAGAATAAAAAAATGTAATAAAATTGTTTGAATCAACTTCTTTTGGGTTTGTGGGCACATAAAAACTAAAGATCCATCATAATCTCGAGGTCGAAGATATTCTAGATTACAATTATTTATCTTTATTTGAGAAATTAAAATTGTCTTTATTTTATTAAAGGTCCATCCTACCCAAATCTTGACACAATCCAATTTTAGTAAAAGAAATTTATTGGGCTGCTAGAAAAGTTACTAGATCAACTTTCATAGATCAAGTTAAATTCTATCATTGCTACCAAAGAGAAAAAAAAAAAGTGTTTGTATTGTCTTAAAAGTTTCTGACTAACAGAATCTTACTCTATGTGTGTTCCATATAGAACGTTACTATCGTCAGTCCTTGGATCTTCAACGATCTCTTGTGTTGCCCCTCTAGCCAAGTCTCAAGACAATCACGTTATCCTCTCAGCGTCGTCCGCATAAGCCTTTCCCCCTGACGGCCAATTTAAACAACTCACTCCAACATCAACCGCCGAGGATACAGTGGCGTCTCGTACCCTGCAGGGGGACCATTTAGATTGACGAGTCCCCATGGAATCATCGTAAGGACGAGGTTCAATATCTGACCATTTCAATAAATATATATATATCACTCCTATTGGGGCTCGCACGGCCTTAAGACTTCACTCTTGCGATAGCCTGGATTACCAGTGACAAGGAGGTCAGGGTCCAAATTTACACTCAAATGTACTAACAGTGTTTTTTCCTCAAGTGGTTTTCTATCCTACCTACATGTAAATGCTGACACATTTCCTTCAAAATTATACTTATCTCGTTCCTACACCATTAGTATACAATATGTGGATAGTCTGGACGTGTAATAAAGCATGGTGATTTTTTTTACTTCAGAATAATACATTTGCACACTTTATCCATTCAAATGCCAGAGCATCACAGTAGTTCTGGAGGCCTAGAAGACAGAAATGAGCTAGTAAAGAGCTGTTATTGTTAATACTATCTACTTGGTCTATTAGGAAAACAGATCTTATTTTTATCCAGTCCCATTTTATTCATTATTAGCAGAAATACAGGAAAACATTTTCTTTGCTTCAAACAGAAACGAAATCTCTTCATTTTAATTCTTCCAGCACAGTTTTTAATCAACTAAAAAAAATATAATCAAAGACACAGAGTTCCAACTTTGAGGTGCATATGTTTGTGCGCAGGGGCAACTCATTTTAAAATTTCATCCTTTTGCGTGTGGTATATATCGTACAATGCTCATGATAAACAAACTCTTCATTTACTAGTATAGATGGATAGATTCTACGATTTTTCTTAGAGAATATACTTTTTTAAATTTTCATCCCACTCATTAAAATTAGTCGGCCTTATTAAGTCTATGACTTTCCCACTCACCAAAGTTGGTAGTATCTTAATACCATATTTTATTTGGTAGGCTCTAGAATAATATGCGATTGTGGTTTTTGAATGACATTACCTCAACTAACTCCTTCAGATTTGAACGAGTAAATTGTTGCTGCATGTTATGACAGATTATTTTTTAACCAATACTATAATGAAGCCCTAAAAGTTTTAAGACTATGAATTTTATAATCTTAAACATTTAGGGCTTCATATCCCTTGTCATGAATATCCTATGAGGTACCTTATTTGTTTTAAATTGTTATAATAGTAGAATTTTTTGTATATCTGACCGTGATCAAGTGGGCATCTATGCATATTCTAGGGCCTATAAAATTCAAATAAAATCTATATTAGTAGCCTTTAAAAGCTCAATCTTCTAGACCGTTGTATACACAAACCTAAAAATAGGTTTCTTAATTTTTATCTGTTACATAAAAGAAGAAGCAAACTTATATAATTATTTAAGAAACCCTGACTTATCGTGCATGAACTATTTTTAGACTGTTAACTAAAATTACTAATTATTTTACTTGCTGCCCATCCTATACACTTTTACCTTATGTAAAATCTTCTATTATATAATTTTGTATTGTTATTTTGTTAATTATTTTTAGTAATCTATGTGCTGTGTGTTTATTTTCAGTGATAGACTATTTTTTATCTTTGGAATTTCTTCCTACTCATTATTGGAATTTGTAATATTTGCTCCCTAATATAAAATTTTATTTATTTAGCTATCTATCTATTACTATATAATAGCATTTTACCCGTTTAAAAACCAATGGCTCCATTTCTAGTGATTTAATGTGTCCCATTATCATTTATTGGACAATGATTGCGGATGGGAATAATTTTTAGTGAGCCTCAAAACCTGGAAGGTGCATTTAATTTAAAGACTCTATAAAATACTACGTTCAACATTATGTGTTAATACACAATGTAACAAATTTGTTGTTATCATATGG
>CABFWB010000344.1:48231-75907 GCA_902151455.1 Timema bartmani | reverse complement strand
TGTATGTATGTATGTATGTATGTATGTATGTATGTGTGTATGTATGTATGTATGTGTGTTTATAAAAGTATATATTGTACTTACATAAGTGAATGTGTACATGTATGCAAATGTATGTATATATATATGTTAATGTATGTAACAATGTATATATGTGTACATATACATATAATTGTGTATATAAACATGTCTGTGTATGTAAGCATCTGTTATATGTATACATGTATGCATATGGGTATGTATATGTAAGTAAGCATAAATATGTAAATAAGCATCTATTAATATTTATTTGCGTACAAGTCCATGTATGTGAGTGTAAGTATGTAGGTATATATACAAATTATGTGTGTGTGTGTGTATATTTTTATTTATATACATTTATACGTGATTATGTGTGTTAACATGTGTGGATACAGGAATATTTATGTATAAGTGTATATGTGTTTGTGGTTATGTGTGTGCACATGAAAATATTTTTATGTTATGTATGTGTGTGTGTTTTTATGTATTTAAGTATATTTAATATATCTGTGCACATATTATATATATTATACCCATGTATATTATGTATTATACATAATATATATTAAACCTAACATATATTATGCAGAACATATATTATACTGTAAGGTCACTACTTTTCTTTGGGTGCCCGGTAGCCAACCCTAACTACAGCACTACCGCGGCACCTTGGGGACTTATATGGTTGGGATGGACCCCGAGCGGTAGGGGTTGAAATAGGTGGTTCGTGTGGAGTAAGACTTGAATGTTAGTCCAATAATATATATGTATTCATCTATTCAGGTGACTAAACTACTACATAGGTGAACGGGTAGATCTCCCGTGACGAGGGAGCATGCACGATAACGGGACTCACAAAACTTCCTGTAGACCCGCGATCGACCCTACGGCGGGTTGAACCACCGGATCACATTTTATTCCGTCGTTAGTCAGTCATTGCTAGATACCACCACACATGTACTCAGCATGGCGCCAAACACACAACACAGTCTTATTTTATCACCTAAACTTGCTGATCTCGCTATTCCACCAGCCAGGAAGGTCCATCGGTCGCACCTTGCTCGCTCGTCAACAGGATGCAATCTATATGAGATATATGCTATTCTCAGCAGGATGGCAACCCAACACTCTTGACTTCCAAGGAAATGTACAAGCGTAGGTTAACCTCTAGCCAGAATAAACCTTAGAATAATTATGCTCTTACAATACATAATATATATATATATATACTTAATACTTAATATATATATAGATTATATTTAAATTAAGTATTAAAGAATGCTTCAATCCTATAGCATAATATGCAAGCTTAAATAGGCTACGCAGCTAAATCGTATTTAATACGTAGCATGTCCCCTAAAATAGCAAGATGTCGTCCAGGTTGATTATTTTTTATTTATTTATTTATTATTTATTTCATGGGAAATAATAAAACATATATTCTAACCAAATATCTCATGAAACTTCTTATACCATAAATATCCCGTATAAATATATACTAAAAAAATCAACACAATAGCTTTTTTTTGCATCACTTCTTGCTACCTGTACGATATAACTGCATTCAACTATGCTAATAGGTTAAGGATGAGGATAGTAATATTTAGAGTAATTTAGACGTATTCACGGGGAGGTAAAGCAAGGAATAATTTAAGAACCCACACGACTAGAACACGAACTCTGTCCTCCTTGTAATCGGAAAACCAATAAGTACGATCTTGACGTTTAGTATGCCTGCCTAACGAGGTGGGTATCATTGGTATTTATTTGCTATAGCTCGCTTCATGGGTCAACAAATGTACTTAGGCAGTGGTATTATATCTTTTTTGTTCGCGTACCCCCAGATATAATTTCTCTTCCACTTCCTACCTCCAAAGCTATTGGTTTATAATGTAGGTTATACATATAACATATTATGTATTATAAATGTAAAATAAATAGCATTCAAAATAATGTATTAATTTATAAGTTTTGGGTTAGAAATATATGTACAGCCCATATATATATATAATATTAAACCTTATGTACCCCGTAAGATGTCTTCAGGTACCGCAGTTTGAATACCTCTGTTCTAAGGCGTCACTCTCGCAATAGACTGGATGCCGATGATGGGGAGATAAAATAAAGGTTTGAATACAGGTTAGGTGTGCTGAGGGTTGTTGTCCCTGAATGGTGTTCCACTCTTCCTCCCGCAAATTCGGTTACACTGCATCTAAATTCAACCTTCCTCATCCCTGATACATTAGTGTATTTATTACGTATGCGTATAGCCCAAACGAGTGCTAAATATAAATAAATTATAAATAAATGTTTTCTATTTCCGACTCTCGCCATGGATTTTGACTAAAGATATAGCACGGAAATAATACATTATTTGAATGGATGATTTTTGTTTAAGGAGGACAATACTGAAAGTAGCCAATATCTTAATATTGGTAACAGGAGACTATGAGTGTCAGAGGATGAATCAACTCGATGTTACGGAGAGCAAACAGAACAATATAAACAAACAACCAGAGCCCTCGAGACCACGGCTCAACAAACCCCAGAGTGTTCATATTTGTTCAACACAATCCATCTTCCTTCGGGTGAACGAACACTCGCTAAAAGGATAAGAGACTCGTGCCCTGGTGGGTGCAATGACCGCGAGATGGTGTGGGACCAAGGGCCCCCATGTGGGTTTTTACAAATTAGGGGTGGATTCAAAGTACCATCTGCCGGGGGTGTGGAACTAATTATATTCGTTTCAAGGGGCAATTTTAGCAACAAAAAAAAAGTTTCTGAAAAATTAACAAAAAAATAAAATTTAGTTATAGCTTAATCTATTGAAAAGAAACATATTTTTCATAAGTTTTTATAGAACAGAATAAAATTAAAAGAAAGCTATTGGTGAGGAAATAGAAGGAAATTTACGTTTTATAATTTTTAGCTCAATTAACTTGGATATTGATGATTTAAAGTTGTTAAATTGCAACTAAATCCCAAATACACAATTTTATTTTTTCATAAAAATTAACAAAAATAAAAGTAAATATTGCTGGAGCACCCCCATATCATCCATTTATGGGCGCCCATGTTTGGGCCATTACATGTGTTACTCTCCACAGTCCAACAAATACAGATATAAATTAACAACCGAACTTAGCACACGCATAATCTACATTAGTAGTTCTCAATTACTTCTCACCAAGGGCCACAATTATATTTCTTTCAATGACCAGGCCAGAGGGTGTGAAAACTTAATTTGGTAAATTTACACATACTCAAAACGAAAGCTAAGTATCTCATAATATTATAAACACTTTTATTTTAAGATGCATAAAGGGTATTATTTACATTATAAACTAAAGCTTAATTTATCCATCCAGAAATACATGAGAAAAGTGGGAGAGATATTCTTCAGCAATTTGTTTTAAATTTTAAGTATAGAATGTAGTTATTAATCTTAAGGCGTATTCAACACGAGTATCTATCTGTTAACTTGTTTCAGTAACAATTTTGTATGGTGTTCATGTCAGAGAAACCTGATTCACATTTGTAGGTACACCCAAAGATATGAAAAATAGAATGGCAAGTTATAATGAGCCCTCTTCAATTTTTCCCCTCACGTTTACCACAGAGCTGCTGACGTAAGATGTAAAATAGTGTTGTGGGGTTATATACAAATATAATTTTCAGTTTAACTATTTACCTCGGGCCAGATTGACATATTTTGAGGGCCACATTCGGCCCACGGGATGCCTATTGAGAACCACTGGTCTATATGATACAACATTGTATACATACATAGCTGGGGAATATAAAATACTTGCATCCAAAATGTAATGAAGTTAACATTTGGGTCAAATATAACATGTATATTAAGATAGTGGAGAATGGAAGAGGTTACATAATGATGAGTTACATAACCGGTACTCCCCACAAGACATTGTTAGGATGACCCAAGTATCGCAGATTACGGTGGGAAGGACATGCAGTGCAAACGGGTTCAGGGTATTGACTCGCAAAGCCAATGATAAGAGACTATTTGAAAGATCTAGACACAGATGGGTGGTTAACATTAGGATGGACCTGAAATATATAGGGTGTAATGAGGTGGACTGTATAGAACTAACTCAACAAAAGTACGCCACCTATCCATATATTAAGTGCGGCAGTGAACTTTCAAGTCCCTAACCTCATAGAGTAAGTAAGAGCATCAAAAGTAGAGCTAATTGGTTTAATAATTTTGTGATTTTGTGTTATTGTTTGATTAAAACGGTACCAGTAGTGATGTATTTAGCTCAGTATTTATCATACAACTTACAAGCTTGCTGTGACCCCTTCATCTACCAGCAAAGGAAGGTAAGGTTCCATCTTCTTGGCTTATGAAATGCTCAATTTTACAGTTTTCTTTGATCTCTTGATTGTACTCTTATTGGAACTGGATGTTTAGATCTTCAACCGTATACAAGATATTTAATTTAATTCCCTCATACAGTTTGAAAGGTTTTAAAAAAAATAATATCCATCCTTTTTTTTTCTGTTAACCACATCTTACTATTCATCCGAATATTTACACTACAGGAGAATGGATGATAAAATTAGAATTTAGAGGAAAATTAACTGCATTAGTTTCGAAGAAGAGTGGAAAACCAATTAGGGAAATCCTCCTTAATACAACAAGCCTGACGGCGTACAACCCGAACGGGTACTAAGCCACGATGCTTAAAAAAAAGCCTGAATTTGAATCCAGACCTACCTTACCGGAGAAAAGAGAGAGTAGAAGAGAATGACGCCTTTATCCACGGACCCAAATATTAGGGGTATATCCAAATAAAATAAAATAAATTTTAATATTATATAATTTATATCATACTTTATATTCTAATTAAGTCTTAATATTACTGTCCTACTTTCATTTAATAATTTAGCAAAAAATTCAAATCAAAAGAAATTTGAATACATATCTAAAATATGCAAATACCTTTCTCGCCCATTTCCTAATGTATTTAAACTATCGGATACCTTTGGATATTATAAACATTTTAACTTTGTATGGACGTAGCTTTTGGAGAGAAACTTACAAGTTTATTTGAAATGATATTAATATTAGACATTCATTCCTTTTGAAGGTCAAATTTGATGAAAATTGTAAAACTTAACGTTTAAGAATGTTGCAATCATTATAAAAATATAGACGAAACTAATATTGAAAATGTCACACATTCTATAAAACATTTATTTGGAACTATATTTTTAAAATACATATATAAAGACTAATTTAAATCGACTAGCACTACACCCTTTGAAAGCATTGAAAATATATTGTGACTCCAAATATGGCAATCAAACAAGTTGGTACATTATGACACTATTAAAAAGATTTGTAACGAGGAGGAATTCAAGTTCTAGAAGTTACGTCTATCTTAAAAGTATGTAAGTTGAACATGCACATATATATCAGTCAACCATTCAAATATATAATAATATTATATGTATATATAATTATAAACAGGGTGAGTCATTATTGGTTTTGGACTCACCGGGAGATGATTCCCTATGAAAACATATGTAGGTAATACATGGATGATTTTTTTTCCCGAAAGTATTTACTAAGTGAGTTATGAGCCCTTGAAAATCAAGTTTTAAAATGCTTTTATGTAAAAATATCAAAACAAACTGAGCTAAGACAACAAATTTCCTGGATAGTGTTTTGTTGAACAAAGATGTTAGACCAATAGACGCCTGGTCCCTCTTGTGACAACGAAGTCGTGGACGTCCGGGAGACCAGGGGGATTATGAGGGGAGTGGGTGGGGGTGATAGTGCTGGAGGACACTAGGCCGTGTTGATCTATCATGTCACAGAGCGATCCACCACGAGCATCCATAATCATAGAGCCCCATGAAGGGTGCTTTGCGTTGAAGTCAGCACCGATTAAAACTAAAGTGGTACCTCAAAGCAGTACCTCCATGTCTGCTCCAGCATTCCGGTCGAACCGACAGTTTGGAGATGTACCTCAGCAGCGAATTGGGTGTACCGTGCAGTCACAGATAATAGTCACGTCGCTGTTCAATAAGAATACAAATGAAGTTGGTATGGGTATTTCTTCCTAAGCCCCTTTTTCCCTCGTCTTTGCCTTCTATGACATCAAGCAAAAGACAGTTTCTCCTAAGGATATATGTTAGATCCAGTTTGTTTTGTTCCGGAGGATCACATCCAAAATGGCGCTCTTCCCACCCACTCTTTTTAAGAATGTCTGTCCACCTGATCGCATCATGTCTTCATCAGCAGCACATTTCAAAACTCCTTAATACTTACTAATATTTTACATACATTTGACAAAATCATAAGCTTTCACACGAAGGTGAAGCTATGGTTCGCTCAAATTACTAATGGTTTGAACGAAAATGTTTTCAAACGTTAAAGAAGTGGGCACAATAAAAGAACTTCAAACTTTAATCTTGGAACATTTGAAGTTACTTCAGGAAAACTTAGTACATACTTTTCTAGTGCTTATTTTACGTACAACCGTTGAACTGTGTACATAATCCACTTTTTTTCCTGCTGTAATAACTTACCAAAACAAAAATGTTTGCTTTAAAAAATTTTGCTTGTTAAGTGTGTCGTAAATTTAAGAATTTAGCGGAACATTACTATAGGTAATTAATTGTACCCACTCCTTAAGGGAGCCCCGTACCAGAGCACTGAGGCACGTTATAGACACCCACAAACTCCGCGTTATTTAAGAAGTTGTTTGGTATTCCAAAATATGTTTCACACCAAAATGTAGGTGTAAGGGATCAATATGCCTCTTTAATAATTAAAAACCTGGAATTTTAAGTTTTATTTTTTTAATTAATGAAAATAAGAAATTAGCTCATTTTCTTAGACGTATCACGGCAAATGTCATAATACTGAGAACAAAGTAGATCGCTAGAAACATATTCTAGCACATCTCTAGAAAATATAAATATAACAAAGACAAAAGAACAAATTCTAAAACAATTAAGGATTATTTTAGAGGCCATGTAGACTTCATAACTGCAATTCCCATTAAATATATCGTAGTTTGAAGCTATGTCCTATATAATAGGTGGTGCCCTTAAAGAGCAAGTGGTAAGAGAGAGAGGTGAAATCTTTATCAACGAAATTTTCCAAATCCAGAATCACAAAATGAAAATTAATAGAATATTAAACGACCCTACATATTATATTATGTAAAAACTATCCATTAAAATGTACCAAATCACAATGATGTTTTTATCACCGCGTCTTACTACCCGTTCAGGCTATACACATAGACCAATTACGCGAATGTGTAAGGGATGAGGATGGATGAATTCAGAAGAAGTGAACCCGTATTTGCGTAAAGGAAGAGTGTAAACCCTTTTAGTAATAACCAAACTCTGTACACCCGACAGGGATTCGAACCCCGATCTCCTCTTCACTGGCAGTCCAGCCTATTGTGAGAGTGACACCTTAGATTATGTGGCCACCAAAGTGGCTTAACAATTTTTCTTAATTATCAAAGCAGCCACTATTTGTGAGCAGGCAATGAGCAGGTAAGGTGTACAAACTATATATGGGCAAAGTCCAAGGCTTGGCTTTCTATAGAGCGGTGATTTTAAACCTTTTTCAACTCACGGCACACTAAACAAGGATCTAAAATCGTACAAGGCACACTAACACTTTCTTAAGGAGAGATTTTATCATTAAAATAATGAGTATTACGATTGTGTTAAAAGTTCATTGGCTAACATTCTATTAATTGTGGTATTTTTAAAAAATAGTGTGGAATATGGTTTTTTTAAAAAGATTTTTGATGTTATTCCTCAATTTTTATTTTTCGATGCTTTTTGGTACTCTCCCGAACAATCGTGGCACACCTGATGATCTTTCGTAGTACACAGCATAATGGTTAAAAAACGCTGCTTTAAAGGTTTCATATTATGTCTATTATTAAATCATTACATAGTTGAACACAAAAGGTTCCCATCGAGTCAGATGTTTTGTCAAGAGTCAGTCAGAAAATTTTACGAGAAAAAATATCTGCTCATGTTTTGTTCCTTTGAGTGTACCATGGTGAAGTAAGGGCTATTGATTATCCATGAAAGGTGGTAATTAGCGGCCAGCAGGCACAGTCGTTAAGACAAGCACGAGTTGTGTATTGACTAAAAGGGGGGAATATTTACTGCCTCTTCAACTCAAGACAACTGAACGATCGTATTGGTGATACATTCCCACCCGCTAACAAGAGACACTTTTTTTAGCAGTAAAATAAGGTTTCAATTGGTTTTTTAATTTTTTTTTAGTTGGGATATTTAAAATGTACTTTCTGAACCGACTGATTATATCACCAAACTACTTACAAAATAACTAGTTTTTGTAACAGACACAACATGCCATCTCCTGGCAGTTAGCTTACAGCTTTTAAAGAGAAAAAAAAACCTCCAATAATTTCATCAATGGTAATTTTTTTCGGCCATGCTGGTAATTGAACCGGGTATTCTTAGCTTAGTAAGCATATTTACTACTGACTGATTTAGGGCGTCATTGACTGTTATTAGATGTAGCCCTACAAGATGTGTTATTTGTAGATTTGTTTAGACTTGTAGTAAAACGGTGGTAGGTAGTTAAGTTATAATCATAGACAAATACTCATTAGTGTCAATGTTGAGTAATTTTACTTTAGGAATAATTATTACTTTATAGTAAGGTTATATCTTCTTGTTTATTATTTTTATTCCCTTCTCCTTATTTTTTATATGTTTTAGTTTTTCTTATATGACGACATGTTTAGGTGATTTTTCACCATCTTCAAGTCTTATTTGTATTAGAGATGATTGATTTTACTTCATACTTTTGGAAATTTGTGAAATTTTACAGTTTTTTTATGGAATAATTTTTAGTGAGATGATGCAAAGAACTTTATTACACACCGATCATTATTTTAAAATTGTTAAACTGTCAAACTCTTCTGGCTTTCTATTTGATTAAATATTTCAATTTCTGCCACAATGAGAATTATTTTTAGTTTAAGATTTTAGAATTTTGAGACCTCCTCCCATCTANCATCTCACTCTTAGAAAATTCAAATATTCTAAAATTACTAGTGTATTTGGAGTAGTCCCGCTGCATTCCTGACTGTTTCTTTACCATCCAACCTAATTTTTTTAATATCCCAGCCCTCTTTATTTCCCGTGGTTCCCTCTAGAAACTTTAAATTACTATACTTTTTATAGTTATTTATAGTGGTACGTTTAACTTCCTGCTGAGTTTTGATATATACTAGCATGAGTTATATTTGTTTCAAATAATTTTCAAAATGCTTAACCCACCCTCCCCCATTTACCAACTACAACTTTGAAATTTCATATTTTAAGACTTAATTATATGGCGTAGTACTTCTACCTTCATGCCACATTTCGATTTCACCTAAAGTGATTTTTCTATTTATAAACCCCAACCTCCCAATTTCCCGGAGGCCCATTTTGAAATGTCTCATATCTTATACATGACGAGGATTTCGTGGTTTGAATCCAAGCTAGGTGCACTGTGGGTGGTTTTCCCCAAAAATGTTATCCCACTCTTGCTCCACGTAGATACACGATTCCTCTAAATTCTATCTTCCTCATTCCAACTCTATTAGCGTAGATAATAAAAAAATACTTTAAACTGAGAGGATAGAGAGATGTGGTAAAAAAAAAATAGATGAGGATACCTACTACCTTTCCTCCCTAAAGATAACGAAAAGTTGTGTAAAGATAAGCCTATAGCTCTACGGAGCTTTAGTACTAGTCTGACCCTTAAGACAAAAGGAAAACGGGACTGTAATAAAGAGGAAGAGGGCAAAAAATACGTATCTAACAAATACAGAACAAATGATAAGGTACAGTCATATTGTTAAAATCTGTACTGGAACAATATATATATTTGTCAATTAATTAAATTCTAAGTACTTCTTTATAAAGATAATTTTTAATTTAACACCACGTCTCATTACCTGTTTGGGCTATACGCATGTGTTCTAGCTACGATAAAGAATTAGAGATGAGGAAGGTTAAATTTAAAGGAAGTATGCACGGATTGGGACCGAGGAAAAACGGAAAACCATTTTGGAAGAAAGAAACCCTCAGTACACCCAATCAGATTCGAACCCTAAACTCCACATCATTGGCAGTACAGTCTCTTGCGAGACCTATTATTACCTACAAAATAATAATGATAAACATAAAAAACTTATATTTGTGTTTTCAGTGGGTATACGGTTTGTCTGGTTTGCCGTGGCGAGGGAGTCAGGTTTGAACCCACAAACATCGGGGTCCAAGACCACCGAATCCAATAGACATTATATATAAATATGCACACACACACACAGTGATACATTTTTTTTATAACCTAAGAGCCACTCTGAAGGTGTGATCCTCTCCCTCCATTAAGTTCATCTCAGCCTGATTCGAAACTGATTGGATCAGAAGAGTCCAATTGTAAATAATTGAAAAGCGTGTAATTGAATAAGACCTGTTCGAATCGATCCAATCTGGTTCGATAGATTTCAAATCTCAAGGGGGCCGCCTACCGAAGTGCCTAGACGCATCACAGACGCTCATAAATCCTGCACTATATGAGAAGTGGTTTGATATTTCAAAATGTGGTCCATGGAAAATATATTTATTGGTCTAAAAACCTTAACTATGGACTATAAAATTGTATGAAAATATAAAATTAGTTCATTTTCAAAGAAGTAATACGTGAAATACCGCATCTCTGAAAGAAATGTAAAATTGTGAGTACCTACTAATAATACTTAGCACCGTGTCTTACTATCCGTTCGGGTTATACGCTTTAGAATTAATTACGCTAATAGGCTAGGAACTGGGAAGGTTGAATATAGAGGAAATGAATCCGCATTTATGTGGAGGGAAAGTGGAAAAAACATTTAGGAAAAACCACCCCCAGTTCACCCGAGCGATATTCGAACCTCGATATCTCCGTCCTCGGCAGTCTAGTGCAACACGAAACTAACGCATTAGCTAACTACCTCACCGAAGCGGATACAAACTAGTGAGATAAACATATCTAGAGATCTCGTCAAACAAATAAAGTCAATTTTAATAAATTCACAAGAGGAACATATAAGATAATTGTGGATATTTTAGTGGATTTGAAGCTAATGATCTGCAATTTTCATAAGAAATACCTTAGCTTGGAGAAGTTACTTCAAGTAACTGGTGCCCTTAAGAGGGGATGAAACATTCAAGCCAGGTTTACAAACAGAAGAGCTAATTCACCTGATTCTGTGGTCAAATTACATAAGGTGCCACTCTCCCAATAGACTGGATTGCTGATGATGGGAAAATTGGGGTTTTAATCAATGTAAAGCTAATAGACGGTAGCGCCAGATGGAGAGGATATCTGATTGACTGAACGTGTGACGTCACTCAGGACAGGAACCAGCGCATTACATACACAAAGTTATATGGAAGACAAACTAGGTTGTTAAAATCCGGTTACATTTTGAGCTTCCATTAGTAAATAAACATTTAAAATCACACCAATGTCCAACTAACGTAACTATTCTACTTATTGAAAAAAGTTCCTGTTTTAGTATTAATATTACGGCTGTGTACTGGATGACATAAGCAAAGACATCATCAAATTAATCCAAATGAAGCTACATTTATATTTTATTTACATTTATTATAATCCTTTTCTGGTAGAGACATATAAAAAAAATAGGATTTCCAATCAAATAACAGGTTGCTAATAAACCGTAAAGTAATAAATACTAACAACAATAAACAAAACACACTAAACAAATAAAAATAAAATTACTATTATTACTACCATAGTTAATCGGATAGAAATACCAAAATCAGTAATGTCACATTTAAATTTGCCACTTAGTAAACACAGCTGTTCCCTTAAAACAAATACAGAACTTATAATATTTAGTTCAGCCGCTATCTGTCTCAGCTTAGATTGTTTTGGTGACGTTTTCTTGAAAGAATCGATAATTATTAAAAATCAACTCCATGGTCTGTTAGTTCCGAATATGACCAAAAAAGATTATTTACCTAAATTAAGTCGATCGTAGCTACGCATAAAAGATGGTGGAATCCGTTAGACCAAATATAACATAAAACATATAAGGAGTCAGAAAATATGTAAGTAAGATTACGTTACAATCTGTTATATTTACAGATAAAATAAAGCCTACAGAAATCTAGCCACAAAGCCTATAGTCCCTATTTAGAATGTGGAGTGATAACCATTACAAAAACCCTTCCGGGCATATTATTATGCTATTAGGCAGTTGGCATAGATCTTAATTTATACGTGATGAGTGCTTGGCCAAGACAGTCGAATGCTTTCTCGGCTGAGTGACAATCTTGACCGAGGAATTGTTTACACGCATACGATTCTTTTATAACATGTCCGTTTATTTGACTTTAGTGGACACGGGTGAATGACGTGTTTTAATGAAGAAACATTTTAAGAAATATTCCAATCCTATTATAATGGTGATTATAGAATAACTCCAAGATGAGTTATATATCGAAAAGAATTGAATTTGGTCCAGGAAATAGCTATTAAGAAGAAATACTCACGGAGACTCAGCAGGACTTTTCACAGAACAAGAAACGGAAGATCAAATGTAATTTAAGTTATTCATGAAAATAAACATTCATAAATTTGATAGTTTATTGCAAAATGTAGCTGCCACAGTTAAATGGTCAGCCAGCATTAGGAGATATTCGATACCAGCAAGGATTAAATCACAAGTAACATTGTCATTTTTGGCAACAGGAAACAGTTGTCATGCTCTGCAACATTTTTTCCAAGTCTCCTTACTAGCTATATCATCATTTGTTCTTGAAGTTCTGGATACTATATACAACTACTTGTATTATATCAAGGTAAGACAAAATCTCATACTCAGTAGGTATCAGGTACTTTAAACTTAACCATATTTACATTAACGTGCTAGCAATAACTACGATGGCTAGTAGGTCACCTTCACAAGCAGCTGAATTAGAAGTTATATAATAAGTAGTTTTGGCAGAGGTCATCCAGTGTATAAAGTTGACGTTGACTCACGACATTGTTGGATCACACAGTATATGTGGAGGATGCAAATTGAATTGATAGGGGATTGATATAATATGTTGACGATCTGGATGTAGTGTGAGTCTTCTCTCTCAAGTCTTCAAAGCCAAGTTCGGTCAATATACACTGAATTCAGAGTTGGACGAGTAAATAACTCTCTTTAAGATAAAGTATATAGTTTTGCTGCAACGTTCCTCTCAAACATATCGATGGCCTCTTCGTCAGCACACCCGTAATTTCTACCTTCCGATGTGTAAAGAGACGACTATGTCGATGTACCATAAATATTTATCACTATGACAATATAATCATATAAATGAACAAATTTAATAATATTATTTTCTTGTTTTATATTACATCAACTTATGAATAATGGGAAGTTATATAAAATGGCTCAAGGACGAAATTTTTAAAAATTGTTCAATATTTCAACTCGAGAACAACCTTTTGACAGATGGTAGGTTTTTGATAAGAGATGATGCCTTTTCTCTAAACACCTACTTGTTGAAACCTTATTCCCACATACCATTAACCAATGAGCAAAACATTTCAACTATAGAATGTTTATAACTACTCGGATAGTAGTTGAAATACTTTCGATATACTAGTAAATAGATTTAGAGTATTTTAGAACATCATATAAACTCACTTAGATGTAAAGGATAACATTATTCATATTCATGTGCATTGCATAACTAGTTAAGAATTTTACAAGTGCTAACACATATTTGCAAAGAGGCATTGTAGATGAAGAAGATAAACACAGAGGCAATCACTTAGGGTACATGGAAGGAGAAAATTGTATCGCTAATGCCAAGTATCAACAATGTTCATACCAACCATTAAGCTAGACTAGCAAGAAAGTTGAGAGAAAAATACATACATCATTTTTCAAATGATAGGGCTGTTCTCCGGCAAAATATATTGACATATTAATATGTGGGCTTAAGTACATATGTGATTTATTAATGAAACTGTATAAAACAATATTTTATACACAATTTAGCAGCAAAATATAAAATATCTAAATTGGCTAGAGTTTTCCTTTCCATAAGCGACCCTATAGACTGATTCATGTCCTTCAAGCCATTTTATATTTGATTTGTAAAAATTGTTGATTCTGGAACCAGACTTCTTCGAGTATTTTATTATTTTAATTTCTTGGCTGTATGTTCTTTATTTTATTTTTCACTTCCATAACTCAAAATGTCTCGTATTTTGATCACCTCTGAAGTTTGGATGAATGCATATGTTTATTCTTGCATGAATCTTGTTAAAAATTCCAAAGATATTCATGAGATTTATATTCTTTAACCAATTTTATTGTTATTTATGAGTCCCATTTCTTTGCCGCCATTATACCACATGGCGGCAATTTAAACCAAATCAAGCACCAAACATACGCACTTCCAAATGAGCTCGCTACTAGCAACTAAACAATTTGATCAGACAGGACGAGTACCTGCGTGGACGGGACGTGTTATGTGGAGGGGGAAGATACACTGTCAAGTGAATATGACACGTTTCTGATCACTCTCCTCGCTAATATACTAGACAGATTACCGGGACGAGTACTAAAATACGTATTTTGACGGAAATAATACTTGGCCGAATGAACTGTCTCGGTAGAATGCTCGGCTCATGTAAATTAGACATAAATATTAGTAGGGTGATTAATTAAAAAACTACCATTATATGCCTAGAGAAAATATTGAAAATTACATTGTGGAATAACCATTCCTGATACAGCCGACTGTGATTAGAAAATGGCCTTCTTGATTAGTGTTAAACATGCTAAAGCTAAGAATCAAAGAGCCAAAGCTATTATTTATGCATTTTAGTGAGGATTACTCCATCTAGATATCATTATGAAAATGAAACCTGGAGACGTGAATCGAACCCGGGACCTTTGGCTAAGTACGCCAATGCTCTAACCACTGAGCTATCCAGGAATCGTCCCATGCCCAGGGTCATTCTTAACTCATATTTTAAGGCAGAGTCTATGATGGACGTGTGGAAATCGTTGGCTACAAATGTGTGTTTTTATTAAGATCACGAGCTATCAGATAACGGAGCCACCTTCGACTCGGTAGTTGGCTTATTGCTGCCATTTGTAGTAAGTATTTCTCCTGTGGTTCTAAGCCTTAGGTTTTAAAATACAAATACAAAAATAATTATACTAGTAACAATATATTAACAGTGTGTTAAGTAAAATAAAAACTACTTGTATAATTATACTACAAAGTGATTAAAAGTGTGTATATTTTTGTTTAAGATTATAGTTACAAAATTGTAAAATATAAGATTAAAAATAGGTTTTGGTAAATAACTTACAAACTTTTTTTTTGTATCATGGGAAATTATATTAAAATAAAACCACTTCACACAAACCATATTTTTGTCTCATCTAGTGTTGCTTATTGGTGCCAGGGGCTGGAGCTATAATTCCGGTATGGCGTACTTGATATTTATTCTAAGTGGTTTGACACTGCCCCTTGTTGTTACAATTCCTCAACATTCTACAATCCTTACACCAGATGTAATTTTTCAACAGTTTGAATGATTACCTGGGAAAGACAATCTTATCCGTATCAAATAATAATGTCAATAAAGTGTAATTTATTTGTTAAATACATTATAAGTGTTCAGTAAACGTATAATCAGTTCATTTACTTTATTTTTAAATATATCATGAAGACCTATTATTTTTACGCTAGCTTGTGTTTTATTGTTAACTACTTAGAAATAATTACTTCACTTTCTATAACCAAACTTGATTTATCAGAGACAAACTTCACGTCCTGTATCACAGAACATAATGTTAGGAATTGATTGCAATGCCTATAGGCACTAATTAATCTTCTCGTTACTGGGATATGTTTGCGCATGGGTTGGCAAACAGCATAGCCCACCCAATACCAACACATTTACCTCATCTTGTTCCAATCCATGCAAACAATGGGAAATACTTGTTCTAATAAGATACCTTTCGACTGCATTCAGCTATGATTAGCTACAGCTGCTATTGAATCACTGATTAGCTTTAGTTACAACTGAATCGCTGGTTAACTTCAGCTGCTACTAAAATGTTGAATAGTTTCAGCTGCCACTGATTGCTAGTTGCTAGTTTTTATAAAAGTTCTGATTAGATTCATTTGCTAATAAATATTAATAATAGTCTTCTGATAATTAAGTACTGAGTGCTGATAGTTGGACCTAAGTTCGTGTCCAGGCAGGGGAAATAATCTAAATTCTAAACAAACCATTGGTTACTTGTCAATATATAGAGGCTATCAGAATATGCATGAAATGTATTCTACCAATATTTGGTTTGAAGTAATAGAAAATATTCAATTTTACGAGATCAAGACGTGATCAATACTTGGAACTGGAAATTATTAATCTGGAGGCTATGTTGTCCCAGTAGGCCTACCTGGGGTTATCGTGAGACGAGTCCGATTAATCTTCACAAGATTATAATAGTAATATTCACTTCAGAAGCAATTATATAAAATAAAAACATTTAATAAGGGGTTGATTGGGTATTAGTTTATATCAAGGCTATAATGTACGTATACACAACCGATCGTGTGAGAGGTTTTGAACTCGAGGGGTGACAAACGTCCATTCATAGACCAACCATTTGTGAACCGGTGACCAAAAGCTACGAGAAAACATAATTTAGCACATGTACCAAACACAAACAAAAATAATTTTAATTTGAAAAGGTATTTAACAAAAATATAAAAATTATACAAAATTAGATTTAATTTTAAATGTCCTTTATTTTTTGTGGTCTAGGGGTTAGAGTTTCCGTCTATAGATCTAGAGGTCTCAGGTTCGATCCCAGGCACTTTAAGAAATTTTCTGTGAAGCAGTGGGTCTGGAATGGGTTTAAAATCAGTATCGTGAGGACAATTGAGGAGCTAATTGATGAATTAAGTAGCAGCTCTGTTATAAAAAACTGAGATTGATGGTAGAAAGTGTATTTGTGCTGACCGAATGATACCCTAAATGCTCTAAGTTGGCACCATCATCGCCAGTGGTGGTAGCTTCTCGGTCGGTATAGCTCGCTCGTGGGATTACGACACAAAGTTTTATTTATAGTAATAAATCATAACAATAATTCAACACGAAGTAAAATAGATAACCCTTACTCTGTCGCACCATACATGGTTGACCCCAGCCGTATTTGACCCAAAATATCTCACAGGGTGTATTATCACTGTGGATCATGGAAGGACTTGGACAAAGGCGTCAATATTTCTTAGTCTGGTTTGTCAGGGACGTGGAAGTAGATTTAAAATCCTGGCTGGGTGTACTTAAGTTACTTTTTTCATAAATGGTTCATCATTTTTACTCCAAGCAAATACGGGTAAATTTGCTATAAATTATATCTTCTTTATCCCTTACCAATGATAGATATTTTTGTGTTTGCCAAATATTACAAGTTTTACAAGCAAGTAACATATATATGTTACATCCCAATAGTGAAACTGTTCATTTTATGAATCGGGACGATTTCTGCATTTTCCGTGAACTTGCCTCTCCTCCCGACCATTTCACGAACTGGGCAAAAATTGCATTGCCCTTCATGAACTAGAACTCATTATACTATCTACTACAAGCTTAACTGAATTTTTTTTTTAATATTATATTAAACTAACCTAAATTAAACTAACCTTCCATTCTAAAATAATTACAATCTAAGTTAACTTAAAAGGCCAAACCTGTTATTCGTTTGTCCATTTCAGGGACCGGGGAAAAAGCACGTCCAGTTCATGAATTTGATAACAATTGGAGCTGCTCAGTTCATGAAATAATAATGATACCTCTTTATTTGGATGGATATAAGTAAGGCCAGACCCCTTTCTTACGCTTAGCCCCTTAAAAATTAAAGAACGAACATTTAATACGTATGTGCTAAAAATTAATTTATAGGGCCTAATATCTGTACAAAAATAATATTAACAAAACTTTTTGCCCACATACATAATTGTACATTTATGGACATATTAAAATAAAATAAATGAGGAAAGTAGAACTAAATAAAGGAGAGAGAGAGATATATATAAAAACGTTAAGGCACACAATCACTCCACACACAAATTCACATGTAAATATACTACGCTTAACACATCTAAGCATGATGGAGAAAGAAAATAATTTAAAAAGCAAACAATACTGATAATATGAAATGGTCAGGAAGAAAGGATAGTTCACTGTCTGGGACGAAGTTTGCCCAATTTTTGAACTGTGAAAATTCATGAATGGGGTGTAATATGCACAAAATAGGGTAGGGACGAGTATGATGGAAATTTAGAGGCAATGTACCCATATTTACGGGGATGGATACTAGATCATTCAGTAAAACTGTCCTCAGTACCCAATCCAAGATAGGATTTTTGACCTCTTTGCTACAGAAAATCAATTATATTGTGGGAGTGATTCCTCAAACAACTTGTGCCTCGCTGCAGGAGTTATTTTAATTCAAATTTGGATAGACCGTAGGAGTAATATGAAGTGGTGCAAAAATAAGCATTAATTTATAGGTATTAATACTATCTATCAAAAGTTACACCTAACGATCACATAATTTGACGTATGACAACAAGAAAGTAGTTTTAGTAACTTTTATAACTGTCAAATACTGTTCCTTCCTCACTTTAGTAACCTCTGTTATAGGTCCTCACAGTCAAACTTTGTCACACATTAAATTTATAGTCAGCCCCTTCCCAAGTTCAAGTGGTCAGGGTGGTCAGCCACAAGTCTTTGAGGAGCTAGGCTAGATTACGCGTAGAGCTGACTAGATGCTTTATATTCTTTACGAGTTCACCACACTATCAAATAATATTTATGTATCTAAGTGCTGGAGCAGGATATGTAGTATTATATTTATGATTCTAGGTTAAATAGTTTGTAAATCATGTGCTTGTTAAATATGTGTATTTAAAAAGAGCCCTTAACAAACGCCAACGAAACTATTCTGAAAAAATATATTCCCATTCAGAATTAATATGTATTCTCCGACTTAGTTAACATTTGACCAAACACATTTTCAGTATTTTGCCAGATTAATGCTAGATTCATTTTTTATTTATTATGTGATATTAAAGAGGCACTTTCTAAAAATACTTATATCAGAACAAGACTTACAAAAATACTATAATACTATAAAATGTCGATGGTTTGGTTATGTTGGTATTGCGTCTGCCCATTAAAACATGGGACCCGGCTTCTGACTAACATTTTGGGTGATGTTGTAAAAGATATCTCAATAAGCTGTGTGTGGATATAAAGAACTTAACCTCAAGGGCGGATCCAGAGCCTGTTATTGTGGCTCCTTCAAATAAAAACTGAACAATTTTAAATAAACAATATTTTAATTTATGATAGGTCTAATTTTAACGATAATAATATTAATATTACTAATTTATACAAATAATTTTTATTATTAATCATAGTAATAAAAAAAAGACTTTTAAGGAAAAAACCCAAATTTTTACTAACAAATTTGTAAATTTAATACATAAAAAAAGGTCACTGTCACAATAAAATTAATAAACATACATAGATCTAAAATGTTTATAGTTTTAATTTTAAAAATATGTATTTCAATACAAATACTTGGTTATTTTACTAAACTTTGTAATCTAATTACTAAAACATTTTAGTTTCAAGCCATTTTATTCTCTGCACATCATAGCTAAGTTGAAAAAGTTTTTGATTAGGTCATGTAGGAGATAGGGCGAGGGAAATGTCAAAGCCATTAATTCTTTACAACATTACGATATTAGTTACTATATAGTGATTATCTTCTATGTAGGGAGGGGGGGAACCGCCACCATCGTCACCCCGCCCTGGATCCACTGCTGCTTTGCGCTTCATCACCGATACAAAACTTTGACGAAGAAGACGGCGGTAATGTCGACGACGCTCCAGATAAACAACGTTTAATCAGTTTAGAAGCAGGGTCGTGATCTGGTTGCCAACTGTAGCGGTGTCTCTACCACATCCGCCCTGCTTTCTAGCCATACACACACAAGACGTGACAGGAATGTGGCATCGTTTGTTTGGAAGGATTTCCTCATCAGTGGGAACTTACTAAGAATTCGTTTACCTTATAAGGAGTAAGAGAAAAAAAAAAGAGTAATATGGAAAAGCTGATATCACGTCTGATTTCAAGGAATGTAAGACTCAGAATGTACAAAACAATAGTTTTACTGGTTGTTGTCTATGAGAGTAAAACGTGGTCTCTTAATTTAAATGACGAAACAAATTTAGGATTCCTGAAAATAAGTTTCTCATAAAGATATTTGATCCAAAAATGAATAAAGGTACTGGGGAGTGTTGGAGATTACATAATGCTGAGTTACATAACCTGTACTTATCACGGGACCTTGTTGGGATAATCAAGTCTTGTAGATTATGATGGGCAGGACATGCAGCGCGAATGGGAGATTCTAGAACCTTGTTCAGGGTAATGATTGGTTACCCAATGAGAAGAGACCATTGAGAAGACCTAGACGTCGATGGGAGAATAATATTAGAATAGACCTGAACTATATAGGGTGTAATAATGTGGACTGAATAGAGCTAGCTCAAGATAGAGATAGGTGGCGTACTTTTGTAAGTGTGACAGTGAACTTTCGAGTTTCTAATGTCATAGACTACAGAGTAAGTAGATATACAAAGTATCAACGTTTGCATAAACAATAAAAATAAAGGATCTAACGTCCATTGTATGAGCTCAATAATATATTAAGCTTACAACTAATGTAACGACCAAAATCTTATTGCTTTTGCCTTACGATTAAATGGGGTACAAGCAAGACAATTGACATTTTTGATATTAATTTTATTTTGTTGATAGTACCTATTTTGAACTCTATTAACCAACAAACTTTAGCTCTAAAATAAACATTATTTTGGACATTCCTTAACATTTTCATGAATATAACCAAAGATTAAATGCTTTTATTTAACGTGCACTTTCTAAACCAGCTGATTATATTAGAGCATATCTCTAGAAAAGATAAAACGAGTTTCCTAACCAATAATGCATCCTTATGAAATGGGGAGCCTCAAATTCATGAATAATAAATTGGCCAACCTTATCGGGAAACAAACTTGGTAAAATTATCTTAGCTGAGAGAATCTCTACAGACTGAGCTAAGGTATTGAACAACAAGGTCCTTAAGATTTCAACCAACCTCTTCACCAACCAGACATACAGGCTGGCATTTGAATATGATGTTTTACTTCAAATTTATTAAAATACCTTGGTCTGACACCTTTTCCAAGTCTAGACTCCTCCACTTTAAGATTTTCATTTATTTTAATGTATTCGAGGTATTTAACGTTCACTTTCTGAGTCGACAGATCATATTAGCACATGACTTACAAACTAACTTAAATATAGAACATACACAACACCCAGCCTCTGACCGTGAATTCATCACTGTAAAAGGGGAAACCCATATTTTAACCACAATAAATTTATTGGCCATGCCAGAAATCGAACCTGGGACACTTAACTCAATAGACAGACACGCTACCGAGTGAGATAAGGTGTCAGACCAACTTTAGGGATTAAGTTAGTTTGAGAGTTGCGTGCTAATACAATCAGTTGATTTAAAAGATCGTGTTAAATATCCCAAAAAATATAATATTTTAGTACAACAAAACTGGAAATACAGTAATCCCCGAATTTACTCCAGGGATATGTTTCACAGAATCTCCACGTATACAAATAGGATACTAATAAAAAATGCAAATAGGTAGTTATATTGCAATATTATTATATTAGCCTTCAATATCCAATTATAATTTAAGGTATATATATACCTATGTATTTTAATTTAAAACATGTACAGATCATGGGAATTAAAATAAATTCGTTTAGTATTTATTTTAAAAATTCACATACATGTTATATTTAATCACATTCTATTCTTAAACAAATAGCTAAAATGTATTTATTATTCAGTCTGAGTCACTTTTTGAGAGTTGCCTATTGGAAAGGAAATGTTTCATACTGCAGTACTTCCTTTGGGAAATGCAGTTTTGAATCTTCAGAACTACTAAAACAACGCTGAAATATTTCATGTTTTGTTTGTTAAAAGTAAATATTTTGGTTCTAAAGCTAGATCTTTGTTTTAAACCATCTACTTTTTCCTAGAACTAAAACATTTCTCGTGGAACGTCTTTGAACGTGACATATTTCGAGAAATTTATTATTTTCTGTGAAACTTAAAAAAGTAAAATCGTTAATTTGAAGAGACATGTTGATATCTTTAACCTGCATTTCGGCGTGAATCATATTTTGAAATAAAAATCCTCTTCTTAAATTAAGTAGGATTTCTGAACTACTAGACAATACGTCCTAGCGTTCAGGTAGCAGCCCCCTGATGAAACCATTAGTGCTCTGAAGGAAATACATTTGATATTGAGGGGGTTAAGTGTGGGAAAAGGTGATTGAGGGTTTAAAGAAGTGAACTGTTTTTAGGAATTATTAGTGAAGGAAATGTTTTCGAGGGGAGCTTTACCATAGCCTAGTATTAGATTGGACGGACCTATATCTCCATCCAAATATGATTAATTTCATGTATGTCCATTATATTATATTTATATTATATTTATATTATATATTATGCATTAAATAACATTTAAATTATACATATATTATATTATATTTAATAAACATGCATAATATATCATATATGTGTGTTACTTAGTACGATTTTGCTCCGAGCTGGTTTTCAGGGTTTGAAAAGAGAGCTATGATAAATTATACTGTATATTGTTTATGATTCGTAAACCAAACACCAGGGACTGGATTCACTAACGGGCGCAAAGTTGCCCTATTTTTATACTTGCGTTGTAGCAGACTTGCTCCCGTCAGTGAATCCAGGATCAGAAGCGCCGTTTTAGAATAATAAATATTGCTGAAAACTTAGATTGTACTAAAAAGGAGCATGGGACTGTAAAGTTTGATTGGTAATTAAAAAATTAGCATGTATATGTTACCGTCCAAACCCGATTTCCAGGACAAACTAGATCGGACTAGGCCAAACTGATACATCCTGTCGCTTATAGGATAAACTGATATAGCCCGATGTTTTTAGGCAGTACTAGTTTATATTATTCTTAACCCATACGATAAATCGACCTTGGACTGGTTTCATCATACACAGTTCGCACGCAAATGTTGTCAGCTGACCTACACCTGGTTTGGCCTAATACAATTGTAGACTATACTAATTTATCCTATGAGCTAGGTCAAAATTTCAGGATTAACGAATTTAGACTAGGCTAAATTAGTACATCCTAAGGCTCTTAGGATGTATCAGTTTGGCACAGTCAGATCTAGTTTATCCTGGAATCGTGTTTGGACGGTAACATGTATATTTTAAATCACCAACAATATTTCACAAATACAATAGACTAACTTTATTATACTCAAAATGTACCTATAAATACAAGATTTGGAATGATATTATAATACAGATTAAAATACACTAGTTATTAAATGAATATTTCTGCTTTATTGCAAAACAATGGTTATTATATGCATTGTTTTATTTACGAGTAATAGCAATATGTTGGTTGGATTACATTTTGGTTGAAATACAACACATCATGTATTATTATGATGAAGATGTAGATTTTAGCTTAATTGTAATACAGTGTTTATAAGACGTATATTTTAAAGAAATTACAATAAATTGGTTATTAGATGTAGATTTGATCTTGTGTGCAGACAATGATTTCAAATTCTTGGTTTATAATCTAAGTAATATGTATTTTCCCAAATTATTATTTGGAATTTAAACGTCTATACCCACACCTTTAACTGATGCATTACATGAACATTAAATTTCAATCTAGCTTGAATTACAACTAGATTCTGTTACATGCTATTTGTAGGGAGAGAGTTATTGGCACAAAAAATGTTAGGCGGGCAAATGGGCATTAGAAATATAGGATTTAAGCACCCAAATCATGAGAGGACACAGCTGAAGTAGGCGTGTTAAGGCTAGTATTAATAAAATATTCAAAAATAAACAGAATAGGCACTATAAATTTAATATATTTTACTCGTGGTAACATAAAGGCATATCTATTTCAACTGTATATTTGACGATCAAGGGAAAAAAAGGGCAAATGGATAGAATCCATTCCCTAGTTATTAGTAAGCATATGAAGGGTAATGTATTTGTGCTTTTGTACAGGGTAGGATTGTCTTGAATTGTCTCTCTATTTAAAATGTAGAGAAAACGTGAGATAAGTTCCATATGATTTCTATTGTTCTAACAAAAAAATATTAATTGTTTTGCCTAAATATATAAAATATTTCTTAAGTAAGCACTATCAGAATAATTTTCACCAAATTATGATCTCAGCCGTTTTTAAATATCTGTCATGGGCATTACATAATTTGACCAGGTTTTTTTTTCTGTTTTTAAAAAGTTTCTGGGAATATATCGCAATGCTTATGAAAAATTTACAAGAATTGTTGAGATGTGCAGAAAATTAAATTAAATACTTAAATAATACTGTATTATTTTTAGCCAAAAACTTTTTTTTTTCATAAAATCTGAAAAAAAAATTACAGACCTTGGCTATCTTTCCCTTCCATCCTACCTTAAATGATTAAAAAAAACATAAAAACCTTTCTCGACAAGAACAATGCAAAGCTTATTGTGTGGACATTCATCGTTTTTCCACTGACTATTATGGTGCTGAAGTGAGGGTGTATTGAGATGTGTCTTACGACTCAC
Organism: Timema bartmani; assembly: GCA_902151455.1. Classification (NCBI taxonomy): domain Eukaryota; kingdom Metazoa; phylum Arthropoda; class Insecta; order Phasmatodea; family Timematidae; genus Timema; species Timema bartmani. The sequence continues at coordinate 51,010 of CABFWB010000344.1, read as the reverse complement.
AACACCCTCTCCCACTCTCCCTGCCACCCCACTCAACTGACCTTGACCTCCAGTTGTACATCAAGCTCAAGTTCGCACGTCTTGGGAAATGGGTTTAACACTTAGAATACCTTTCACAAAGGATTTGTATTCAATTAATATTGTTATTGACTAAATTCACTGGGGACTATTTATCACCCACTTTGGTGGCGGCATGGCCTGAGGGGTAACTCTCTCAATAGTCTTGACTGCCGATGACGGATAGATCAGGGCTCTAATCCCGGTTGGGTTTAATGAGGATGGTTTTCCCCTAAATTTATTTCCACTCTATACCCAATAAAATGCGGATACACTTACTTTAATTACAACCTTACTCATCCTTAACCAATTAGCGTGATCAGTACATGGGTGTAAGGCACGCATGGGTAGCAGAACGTGGTGCTAAAAAAATAAAAAAGTAAAACTGGTCTTGAAGGTTATACCTATGCTTTAAATATTTCGATAGAACTATTTACTTTTTTGTGCAAGACTAATATAATCGTTAACTGGTTGATACTATTAATCTAAACAATTACAGCCGTTTATGTGGATTCATAGTACCCATTGTTGAACGTGACTATCCTATTCCCCCTGGTATAGGAGCTATTTTTAAACTATATTTAAATTATATAGCTTTTATTACTTTGATAGATTTTATTTAATATTTTTATGATAGTATTGTATTTAAAGTCAAGTAGGCTATATTTAAAAAAGACAACCTTATAACATAAAAATTAATCTTCAACTATCTTAGATTTTCCTTTTGTGGCAGAAATAACAAATGATGGCATTTGTTAAGGTAAATTAGATCTAGTTTTTTATAGGCATTCCTTAATATTATTCACAGAACTACGGTAATTCGCGTAGAATGTCGTTGAAAATAAGCACTTTTAAGTTTTCACACACATTGAAAAAAAATTATATTAAAATCATTATTATTATTATTAGCAACGCGTCTTACTACCCGTTCGGGTTATACGCACTTACGCTAATGTGTAGTGGTAGGGTGATTATGGGGTGAAATGGAGGACCTACAGTTTAACGTGGAATCCGAACCACGGTAGAGGCCTGGCATTCCACACATTCACAAGTTGTGATTAATACACGTCTTGTCAGAGGTGAAGGAAGGGTTGGGCAATCAGATAAATCTGTGCCGGGACCGAGGATTGAACTCCGGACCCCCAGCACAGAAGTCTGACACCTTACCCCTAGACCACCAGGTCACCCTATATTAAAATCAAAATGAAAACATGTTTATGAATTTTGATAGCCTGTAGGTATCTTTAAAATCCATTTTAGCGCAAAACATATTTTTAAATAAAATACTATCATTTAAATATTGCTTGAAATTTTAACGTCTTCAACTCGCTTAAACGCTTCAGAAAGACTAGTAAAAATGCCTTGAAGAAATTAATCAGCTATAAATACTTTCTAAACATAGAAAAAGAACCTCATTTTAATCATTTTGTAACGATACTGATTTGTACCGCTCTCATATAATTAAAAAGTCATGGATGAAGGTATTTTTCTTCAATAAACTGTAAAATATCCTTTTGAGACTTCATCCATGGAGAATCACGCGCTTTTCAGAAATAATGTGGCAGGATTGCACTATTAAAACTTATTTTTTATTTCAAAATTTAACTCCGTCGTATTTACCAAACAAGCAAGAGACGTTAGTTTCCTATACCCAATAGAAAGCTAACCTTCAAGACACCTGTCTCAGGGACGCTTTCGATTAGTTGGTTTTGACACTGGTCACGAGAGGTCCAAGGGGCAAAGGGTAGGTCATATATACGCTGCTTTTGCGTATGAATATATAGGGTAGTCACATAAACACACACAGTGCCGGTAACATAAATCTACAGAACTTTGTAATAAACCAGTGCTATGAGCTAAATAAATCATGTGCAACATTAACAGTTGTATTTATTCAAATAAAATATCGTCATAATTGGAGATCGATCACGGGGCTATAAATACCAATTATATCTCAATAAAACCGTAACATTATAATTTTAAAATTAGTTGAGCTTGGATCAGCGATAAAACGTTAGATCTACAAAGTAATAAAATTAGAATTAATTAAAACTTAAAAATTGAAGAATTATTGTGTTTATATATAGTCCGAATTTTATAGCAAGGATGTTTGAAGGAATACAAACATATTTTTTGCAGTCACCAAACTTAGCAGTCTACTCTTTTAGTAGTGTTATTTGATATATATTTATAATATCTATTAAAAGTGACAGCTGAGGTACAAGGATGTGAAAATGAATCTGGATACCTCTTTAGTTGTCCTACTTATGAAAATTGTATTATATGTGGGGGGCCACACTAAGAAAGTACTTTCTAGTGACGGCGACATGTGGTCGCAAACTTGAGCGACATTGGGGACACTTATTTACGAATGTGGCCTGACATTTTGGAGTCCGGGTCACAGAGTTTTTGTTTTAAATGTGACTGTTATATTCAATTCTCAAACCACTATATGGAAAAAATAAATGGTACGGCACACCGCACAGACTTTCTCTCTCTTTCTATAAACTCGTAAGATTTCTGAACGGAATAATGTACATTGTATCATCACCACTCCACATAAGAACACGCATAAAATAATATACAATGATATAGAATCAATGAGAAAAGAGGCGCATCTTTGTCCACCTAAGAAAATTTCAAACAGTTTAATGTCTTCCAAAAGGGTCAACACTTCGTATTAAAATTTCGATTTCTGGTTAAAATTTTAACATTTTAAAAG
>CABFWB010000344.1:30908-46916 GCA_902151455.1 Timema bartmani | reverse complement strand
TGTTTTTTCCCTTCAGTAAACTACCCTTAATTTTAGGGGTAGATGTCCAATTCCAAAAACCCCTCGGGGCAACCCTATGAAAACCCAAGATATCAAGTTTCAGCTCAATCGGTAAAATAGTTTAGGCTCTAGTTGGAGGTACAGACAGACAGACAGACAGACAGACAGACGGACGGAAATTCAAAAACCACTTTTTCGGATTCAGGAAGTCATGAAACGTCAAAATTCATCAAAATCTCGACTTCGATTTTTTTGACGATCACCATACTTTCTCTACCTATAAGATAGAGAGAAAGTAAAAAGGTTACAAATGCTCTCTTGTGTATAATGCTGCTATCCCCAACATAGTTATTTTAAATTGCTGATTTCAATCCTTTCTTCTTCCTCTTCATCCTTCCTCTTCTTCCTTCCTTTCTCTTCCTCCTCTTCTTCCTATTATTATCATTATTATTCTTATCATCATTATCATCATCATTATTATTATGTGTTATATATTTCTACACGTCCATTGTCTTGTCCAAATTGAGTTATTCAGCATATCTTATCTATCAAAAGCTTCCTTTGTTTTATATCCTAAAACACCATATTATTCCCTTGCTTGAGGTCATCTGCCAGTTGCATTCGTGTTCTTCCTGTTCTCCTGTTCTCTTCCATTTTATCTTCTATGATATCACTCAATAAACAAGTTCTTCACAGAATGGGACCCATCCAGATGGCCTTTCTTGCTAGAATCACCTGCCGTACGGTTCTATTTGCATGGCTCTAATCAGAACTTATTCATATTATTACCTTATAGATGTTTTCACAATCCTATCCTATTTTCCTATCTAATCTCATATTACACCACATATAAAAGATTCACAAATATTTACTCTCCTTTTTCCTAAGGTCCATGTATCACCTCCGTACAAAGCGATGCTCCAAAACATTTCACAGGTATTTTCTTCATCTCCAGGTTGAATGCTTATTATGACTAAATCCCTCGAATTATACCAAACAAACAGAACAAGAATGTGGTGGTTAGCTAGGATAATTTTGCAATGTATTAAAGATTGTTGAAAGTAATTAACTTTACTAAAATCGATGGCAAACTTTTAAACATAAAGATTAATCAAAGAGTTAAGAAGCTTTACGTTGTCTTTGAGAAAGGTATAATGAAACAACTTTTGGATATCCTGAGCCTTTGTCAGGTGATACAAGCTCAGTAACTTCAACTTTTAATTATATCTTCGCTAAGAAGTAGATTACCAAATGAAACAAACTACAAAATGTGGTATAGAACGTTCACGATAGCTTTGACCTTCTCACACACTTATAAAGGTTGCTGGGAACAGTTTCGTATTCATTTAAAATGTATTTTATCACTTTGAGAATAGAGTTATTGTCTAGAAAATTGAGAATAGCATCCAAAGAGCAGGCTATGCTGAACACATGACACCATCTATCCGCAAATGTTAGCAGTATTATCGCTTTTGGCGGTGGTCGCTCGGTCAGTATAACTTGATCGTGGGCTCACGCCATGAAAGTCAAGGTTACACCACATATTTTATTGTTTATTCCGGGTGAACTGTAATCTACATTATTTTATTTAGTTTCTTATTTAATAAGTAAAGAGTATTCTTTTTATTCATTATGTGATGAAAGTAGAATAAGACTAAGAGGAATACATATTTTATTTAATATAGTTATTGTGATTCTTCTTAAGTCAACAACCCAAGTCTGGTTTGATGCAATTTCTATTCATCCAAAGTTAGGCATGCAATCACCCCCTTCGGCTATCTGTTGCTACATGCACCACCTGGTAGAGAAATCTCATGTACTAAGGGGAGCTCAGAACGTATGATGCTTCCCCTTTGCCTTACACGCTGAATTTCTTTGAGTGAGCGGTAAAAGGATCTAACAATTTTTCCGGAAAGTTATTTTTACATACACTCCAAGGTTATTTTAAATGCCACAATCGATATGGGACCGAAGGTTTTACTTCCCCCTCTGAAAGAAGTTAATTGTGTTACGGACTTTTATCGCTCAAGGAAAAATCCGTCGATCTTTATTGGGTTTGGACCCACGAATATCGGGTTCTTTAGCGAGAACTTTACCCCAAGATCACTAAGGTTGACTTATTGTAATTATTTATACCTAATTCTACACGACCGATAGTTGGAAGCACACTCACAATATTGTGTGTCTACACTAGCACACGTAAGATCATTACTGTAGCACTCACATGTTGTAATCGTCTGAACCTCTGACCTTCTAAGGAGAAGATCATCGCCCATCTCTTTCGTGTACATTATTACGTTGGATCGCGTTCAGCCAATCATAAACATATAATGGTGGGCCATTGTATTAAACTAAAACGAAAAGTTAGTCTTCTTTAGAAACAATAATATTTTGTGTAAGCATTTTGCAAAAATATATAGCATTTTACATGTTCTAGTAACCATTATTTTTTTATCATTTGATCATACAAACTATTCTATGTTAATTATTTTCTATTTAATTCTTATTTGTAAATTTTAGTAATATTTTGATTATGTACTCATATTGGTTTGAAATACACCTTCCCACAATTCACTGTAGAAAGCTCTTGTTGAAACAGAGAGTGCGCGTCCAAAAAGCGAGTATAACTGATTTTAGACAAGCCATTATTATGGGTTGATTAGGTTATGTTATAAATATAAGTGTGGATCTTAGTAGGTGCCTTACAAGCATTTGCTCGCATTTTCTCGCATTCGCTATTCTACTATTAGCTTTTTGGTTTAAGAGAGTTAGTACCAGTTTGTTCGATGGTAATTTACATAAAACGAGCGTTAAAGAACGCTTTTGCTCTATATTCCTGTTCATTTGATCTAAACCCACCTTCACAGTCACTACGAATAAGTCTCATAATTCCCCTTACCCCGGTATCATCTATAGAAGAAAACGTAAGACTCTATTTGTGGAAGCATACAGATGCTGCCATCTGCATATTGCTATTACAAGTCTAAGAAAACAAATTTTGAAATTCTCTCTTCAATTAAAAGTGTTATTCAACCAGCACACCAAACAAGTCGGGACTTTTGCCTTTGTTCCATATGCTCACCGGGTCTCAAATATATTATTCTGGTAGTCACATCAGTGGGAACGTGGAATTAAATGTGAATTACGTCTGGCTTGCTTTGCCGTTGAAGTGGATGCTCGGTGTTTAATTCTCCACAAGGTTTACTGAGAATTATGCGCCCCTCCCCGCAGCCTCAACCCCCAATTGTTCCCCACTCACTCTACCTTCACGTAAATTTGATTAAATGTATTTTAAATTTTATCTTTACCATCCCTGCACCACAAATGTGATTTACTACTCATAACCTTGCCAGTTGAAGAGACAATGTTTATATATATATATATATATATATATATTTTTAGTGTAGAAAGATATATATATATATATTTTTAGTGTAGAAAGATTATGTTCTACTTGTACCTGTTTCATCCAAAAAATACATTTGAAAAAAAACTCAGCCTACTTCATATAATTTTAGATATCAACGTCGAATATTTTCGTTATCATGATTTAGCCTGAGTATGACGTCAGCAAATAGCGCTATCGGCCAGCTTGGCTAACATAAAACCTTATCATCTTCGTGTGATAAAGGGTAGGTGTTGGAGTGTTTATAAAGTAGCCCTTAAACTGGTGATTAATTATATATTGTAGATAATAATTTTTTTTAACTTTACATTAATATAGATATTTTTTAATTTATACTTATTATATAAAGAGCTATTATCAATTTAATCACAGAAGACGACGCTGGGGAGAGAATTTGGAGGAATAGTGTAGGTATTCACTTTAAAAGAATACATAAAACAATGATAACCATACCGTATCACTTCTAATGAAAAGAATAGTATTTGAAAAGGGTCAAATTCCAGCCTCTCCGGTAAAAGTATTGAATATAAATCCCTACACAAATTATAATTAAGATTGTATAGGCTTTTCAATGTGCTGATATGCAAAGTGAGAGTTCAGAAACCTCACATTATTTAAGATGTGGTTTGTTGTTTTAAAATATGGTTCCTAATGTAGGGTATAGGTATTTATACGCATTTATATAATTAAAATCCTTACAATTTTGATTCCATAGTAATTAAAAAAATAATTGTACGGTGCATCACACAAAATTTCTTGCTCATATGCCTAAAAATGGAGATATTTAGTAAAAACTCTTAAAACATGTGAAACAACATAATATACATTGTTGTAGAAACGTTTCACCAAATATCACAAATGAAATAATATACACTGTTACAGAAACACATTGAAAAAAGTAGCCTCTCTGTTCACAAAAGAACATAACAAACAATTTTCCAAACCTAAATTAAAAATTTGCCGATAACGCGGAATGGTTTTACAAAAATATATTTCAAATAAGGGTAGTATTTTTAATAGTACTACAACGTTGCAATGGTAAGTTATTTCTTATCTCAAAAAGTTCCGGGATATTATCAAAATTTGAAATTTCCCCATATTTAAAGTATCCTAAGACATTTTCATGGGGAAACTAAAGTTTTTATTTTATTTGTCAAGTTAAACATTGCCTGTATACAAAATTTTGTAAAAAAATCTTCAACATACATTTTGAGGAAATCGATTTTTTTTCTCTTTTCACCCTTAAGTAAATTACTCTTAATTTCAAGGTTATATGGATAGCCTGGTTCCAAAAACCCCTCCAAGGATCAATATGAACATCCTTGATACAAAGTTTTAGCCCAATCGGTAAAATGTTTTCGGCTTTAGACCCAGCAACAGGCGAGGCGGATAGATGGCATTTCAAAATATACTTTATTCGGATTCAGGGAGTCATGAAAAGTCGACATAGCCACTAAAATCAAGAATTAAGTTTTTTTTACGATCACAATACTTTCTCTATACGAGTGGTAAGAGATAGTATAAATCGTACAAAGGTTTAAATTAGTTAATTTGCAACGATGTCTTATGCAAAATATTAAGGTTCTAAGATCAAAATAAATAGATATAAACATAAATCTAGTCTTCCAAAACAAAGTCATGTTTTAACAGTGTGAAAAAGACACTCATAAAATAATTGACGATTGATTTAGTGTTTTTCAAGCTTCATAACCGTCGTTCTCATAAAAAACATTGCAGTTTGAAAATATTTATATTCAATTAGGTGGACCATATACATATATACACATATATATCTACATACATAAATTTATATTTGTATTGAAATTAGTTCTCACTACACTCAATGAAGATGAACGTTGATCTGCTGCCAGATAAAATTTTTAATATTTCAACAGTCGATCAACTAAACATTTACTTACTATATGACATTAGGATCTCGACAGTTCATCGCCGCATCCATAAAAGTACGCCACCTATCCCTATCTTGAGCTAGTTCTATCCAGTCCACCGCACTACACCCTATATGTTTTACTACCCCAGGAAAATTCATAACGAACTTCTGAAGGTTTCTTCATGCTCCTTTATGGCGACAGCTCATCACATCCCCCCCCCACCCAACCCCTTAGATGGAGAATCACCCCTATCATTTGTCCACGACCACTTATTCAATACAACCGCAGCTACCCTTCATATCTGAACGCCGTATCCTAAATCCTCAGCCTGAAGACATGCTGTGTCATGGATGAAAGGGACTAATGAAGCAGACTTAACTATTACTCTATTATTTATTTGTTATCAAACATAAATGTATTATACATAGCAAAATAGCAATTTAATATCCGGTTGTGAGATAAGATCAATTTCCAAGTTACAGTAGTTTGTTACTTGGTATTAAGTGGTTGAAATGTAAAAAAAAAAAAAAACTCTCAAAAGTAAACCAGCCCTACCTACTTGAATGTTAAGATGTGTAGCTTTTGACTGAATAGCTCAATTTTAATGATTCTTCCAAGAGAAATAATATAAATAGTTCACCTTCTAGAGGTGATCAAGTTCAAAGTGAGCTTCTAAGTGACGTGGCAGAAGACAATAATTGTGATTATTTGGCAGATTTAGGTCACATAAGAGAGGCGATTAAAAGAAGCCAAGATATTACATCAGTTAATATGTCAGGCTTTTGTGGGCTGAAATAAAGTTCATTGTTCGATATTTCCCTTGGTAAACAAAACTACAGCCCAACCTTATTATGAATAAATGACAGCTAGAAAAAGACCTACCTTAACGTATTCATACGTAAAGTCATTTGATTTCAGGCTGTTACTTTTGGTAAATAATTTCAATACCTATAAAATATCAATATTCAAATGTTATCAATGTTGTTCGTAAAAAAACATGTTTGTACTATTTATTAAGATGTTCCAAATTTAAATTCGTAAGAAAACTACCTCTTCATCGCCAAGCAATGAGCACCATTGTCCCAGTTTATTTAATTGTATAGTAATAGGTCATGAGAATAGGTCATGCACTGGTGAACAACTGAACTACAAGATCTGTGCCACTGTCATAACGACTGAATTATGATTATTTGGTGTTCAAAAAGATTGTAATATTGAACTAGATAAGTGAACTGATCATTTCAGTGAGTAAATTATTTTGAACTACTCTCTACATTGAACAGTCCACCAATCTCCAATTGGATGTGTTTATCTCGCAGTGTCCTTGAAACACTGGAAATCAGATGACGTCAACAAACAGCGTTGCTAGGTAACCGAAAGCCACCCTTATCAGGTAAATGTTATCTGACACGTGTCTAACGGCGAGATGGTACAGTATATGAGCTAAATACATTTATGTGTATAATATTATTTAGAGCAGGCACTTAACGTTCTCTTTTGAAACAAAGATTTGTTAGTACAATTTTATTTTAGCACTGTTTCTTACTACTCGTTCGGGTTATACGCTTTAATTACGCTTATTTTAATGGTTCTAGGAATTAGGAAGGCTATATTTATAGGAAGTGCATCCGAATTTGCGTGGAAGTAGAGTCAAAAACCATTTTGGGAAACCACTCTGAGTACACCCGGCCGAGATTCGAACCTCGATATCCGCGTCATTCAGCAGTCTAGTCTACTGCGATAGTGGTGCGTTAGACCATCCGGTCACCGAAGCGGTTTCAGTACAAATTAAACGCCTGAATTTATGTTCGCATAGTCTAACGCATTATTCATTCTCTTGGTGAACTTAGTTGCCGGCGATAGATGTCAAATCGCGGTCGGGTTGATGAGAAGATTATTACCTAACAGTTTCCCACTTTCCCTCCGTAAAAATGTAGGTACATTCCTCTAAAATTCTACTTTCCATATCCAGATTCCACTAGCAAAGTTATTAATGTATGCTTATAACCCGAACAGTTACTTAGAGACATAGAAAGAAAAACTAACGCAACCAGAATGAATAATAGTTTTTACATTTTTAATTTCTCGCTATCTTACAAGTAGAGAAAATATTGTGATCGTCAAAAAAAATCTAACTCGGGATTTTTATCAATCTCGACGTTTCATGACCCCCCGAATCCGAAAAAGTGGTTTTTGGATTTCCGTCTGTCTGTCTATCTGTACCTCCGATTAGAGCCTAAACTATTTTACCGATCAGGCTAAAACTTGGTATCTAGGAATTTCATAGGGTTTCCCCGAGGAGTTTTTGGAATTGGATATCTAACCTTAAAATTAAGGGTAGTTTACTGAAGGGAAAAAAGAGAAAAAAGTTGACTTTATCAAAATCGGCTCTAACGATTTTGATTAAATTTCATTTCAAAGCATTTATACATATTCTAAACAAAATGGCTACTCTCAATATTTCAATATTTCAGCAAAATGACTTTAAGGGCTCCGGTCTGATGCGTAAATTCTCATTTTTTTATCATATCTCAGAAACTATTTGAGATATGAAATTACTTATTATTGTAAATATGTAAATATATTTATAACACAAATAATTTATTCGAAACATATTTTTATAAAACCAATAACTTTCAAGCTATACGCAAATATATATTTTTTTAACTTTTCGAACACTAAAAGTAAAGTAATGCGACAGTAAAAAAATCTAACGTGAAATGTTGATGGATGTCGACGTCTCATGACCCGCCGAACCCTAAAAAGAGGTTTTCGCAAAGCCCTATGTCAGTCTGTAGCTCGGGCTAGAGCCTAAACTATTTTACCGATTGGGCTAAAACTTGGTATATAGGGTTTTCATAGGTTTACCCTGAGGAATTTCTGGAATTGGATATCCAACCCTAAAATTAAGGGTAGTTTCCTTAAGGGTGGAAAGAGAAAAAATCGATTTTATTAAAATCGTCTTCTACGATTTTGATTAGATTTCGTTTCCAAGCTTTTATCAATATTAAAAACCAAATGGCTACTCTCAACTTTTCATCAAAATGACTTTAAGGGTTCCGATCTGATGCGTAGATTCTAATTTTTAATTTTATCTCCGTAAGTATTTGAGATATGAAACTACTTGTCATTGCATACATGTTGATCTATTTATAATGGACATATTTTACTTGAAACATATTTTTATAAAACCAAAAGTTTTCAAGCTATACACAAATATATTTTTCTTTTAACTTTGCCAACACTTCAAGGTAAATTATTACGACCATCAAAAAAATCTAGCCCAAGATGTTGATGGATGTCGACGTTTCATGACCCCCAAACCCAAATTTATTTTTGCAACGCTGTCTCTCTGTGTGTCTGTCCAACCCTAAAATTAATAGCAGTTTACTAGAGGATGAAAAGAGAAAAATTCAATTTTCTCAAAATCGACTATAACGATTCTACCGATCTCATTTTAGACTCAATAGTCAATAATTACCTATTTTATTGTTCAAAATTTATAAAAGAGAAATTTAACAGCAATGCGGCAAGCATAAGATGTGCATCCCCTAGTAAAATGACGAAACTTTTAAACGGAAGTCAAAATTTTCATACGAAATTTTGACCCTCGAGGACCCAATATAGATATTTTTCATTGGTCCAAATATACAAATGAAGACGTTAATTCTTTAAAAATAAAATTATAAAATTTAAAACCATGAGTCTAAAAATGTTTTATGTATGTCTAGCGCAATTTGTTCTCGGGTTTGCTAGGGTACATTATATTACGTATCTTGAGTAAAATCTCCATTTCTAAAAAATAGAGCGAGAAATTTTGTGCGAAGTTCCGTATCATTTATTATTTTATATAGATTCTTGCTATTCGCCCAGGCTATACGCATTAGAACTACCCAAATGTATTGGAGAGAAAAAAAATGTATAATTTAGAATAAACGAGCCTGCATATCGGTTGAGGGAAAGTGAGAATTTATTTATAATGGTTAGATACGGGATGCTCTAAATCCTCTAATCTATAGTATTCAAGAGATTCGAGTTTCTTAAGAATTTCAAAAAAAGTATCTCGAACACACAATGAGGACCTCGACTTCAAATAAAGATTTTTAAGCAATTATTTGGATGAATTATATAAACTAGTGTAGTAGAGAGAATAACAAAACCGCAAAAAAGGACAAAATTGCTTTAATAAAGTTAATTTGCCAAAAATAAACTGATATATTTTTTATGATGCAATAGCCATGACAAAATAATACTATAGCACTTTTAAGTGTTAACAAGTCTTAAACAACTTTTTTGAATGGGGTTTTAAATATATTCACATTAACAAAAACCGTACCTTCTCAAATATACTAGGATTCGAGATTTGAACTCAAGAAATATAGGATTCAGCTCATCTCTAATTATAATATACCCTCTCTACACCATTTTTAATTTCTAGCCCCGACCTCCACATCACCAGCAAACTAGACTAGTCCACCTGCACACCGATGAGAATGATACAAAAATTAATATAAAGATTAACCTATACACCAAATAATTAAATTTTTTTAAACTTAGATTAAGTTAAATCTAATATTAACCTAAATAAGTTTCCCGCACTAACGGGTACGAGACCAAAACCGTCAGTCTCGCTTTGTCTGGTTTAGTATTTACTAAGAAGTCTGAGCTAAAAATTCCAGAGTACTGTACTGAGGTGGATTTTCAATTGTTTACAGCACTACCTCCATACCATTGTGAGTACACTTTCTCTAATTTTCAAGCTTTTTAACCTATTCTATTAGTGTAAATAATTGGATTACTAATACGGGTAGTAAAACTCGAAGCACAGAAAAAGGAACTAAGCTGATAGCCAAAGATATCCATAATTCATTCTCTACGCATTTGATTTATTTTTTATTTTGTGAAAATCAATATTGAGGAGGGAGAGGTTCTAATGCCACGCTGCCAATTTATTTCCTGCCAAGAATTTTACCGTCAATATTCAGCCACGGTATGCTGCTCCAGAGGTATTATAGATTGTAACTGTTGTTTTTGTATATTCCCTCAACCATGTTTTACAACCTTTACATACGACTTAAGCTTAGTTATGATAAAGGATTAGGAATAAACAAAATATAGTTTATAGGAAATGTACATGCATGTTTGTGGAGGTAGAGTGAGAAACATGTTAGTTAATATCGTCCTCAGTACACACGTCTGTTATTAGAAATCTGAAGGCAAACCATACTCGATAAACATAACATTTGATCTAAGTACTTACCATACGTAAATAATTTTATCGTGATTCTTTCTTCAACTGTGTTTTATTTGGTGCCCCACGTCTTATTCAAAGTCTGGGCAACATATATAATATCTACACAATTTATACGCATGAATCACTTGCCTCGGTGGCGTAGTTGGCTAACGCGCTAGTCGTGTTGAGCCCGACTGCCAAGGACGATGAAATCGACGTTCGAATCTCGGTCGGATGAACTGAGAGTGTTTTTCCTAAATGGTTTTCCACTCTCCCTCCACGCAAATGCGGGCTCAGTTCCTTTATTCAACCTTCCTATTTCCTAAATCATTAGCGTAATTAGTACTCAAGCGTATAAACCGAACGGGTAGTAAGACGCGGTGCTAAATAATAATATACGCATGTAGTAAGGAAGATAAAAGTATGTTTTTGAATTATATGCACCTAAATTCTTAAATTTGCGTGGAGGGAGAGTAATAATCTATTATTTAATAACTCCGTACACTTGGATTTGAACCTCAGCCTTCCTATCAGCGTCTAACAAGATACGATTAGACTTAAGCTTCTATTCGCGTACTCACCAGTGCGGGCTATAACTGTGATTAAGTCACGTAGTGGTGTCCAAGTGCTCTTAGGTATTAGATCTATATCTCACTTGTTCACCTTTTAATCAGGTGGATACCCAGGTTATGAGTTGAACATCAAACAAGAATAAATTGACATTTCAAATATAAATATGTAGTTCTGTTTAAGAAATTGGGACGTTTGTTATTACAGTTTCTCGTTCAGAAACGGGCACTGTCTGCCCTGGAGTGATAGGGAAAAAAAAAATCAAATCATTTTTTTATTTGTTCATGTCAACACGCGTCTACTTGCGGGAATGTTCTGATTGGCTGACCGTATATTTACATTTGATTGGAATTTATCCGCGTTTACATTCCAAGTACTTACACGTGCATGGAAATCAGCCTTCAGTCACGATCGACCATATTATATCCGCTCATTTGGCGGCCGGCGTGGAATGAAGTGATCCAATCTGATAGTTAATTAGAACAAAAGTTTTAAAATAGTTAATATTATTGATGATAATAGTAATGAAGAGTAAGAAGAAACTAGATCCACGTTTAAGGTATCTACTGTCAAACCTTATTGGAAGAGACCAGTGGTAAGACTTAGACGCAGATGGGAGGATAGTATTAGAATGGATCTGAAAAAGATAGGGTTTAGTGAGGTGGACTGGATAGAAGAACTAGATCGAGATAGGGATATGTGGCGTATTTTTTTAAAGTGCGGCAACCCGCCTTGGTGGCGTAGTCAACTAATGCACAAGTTTCGTGTTGAGCTAGACTGCCGAGGACGGGGAGATCAAGGTTCAAATCTAGCTCGGGTGAACTGGGGGGGGAGTCTTAAATGGTTTTCCACTCTCCTTTCACGCTAATGTGGGTTCACTTCTTCTAAATTCAGCCTTCCCAATTCCTAACTCATTAGCATAATTAGTGCTTAAGCGTATAAACCTGACGGGTAGTAAGACGTGGTGCTAAAAAAAGTACAAGTGTGGCATTGATCTTTCGAGTTCCAAATGCCATAGAGTAATTAAGTAGGTAATAATAATAGTAGTTATAATGCAACAAAAATATATTTTTAATTCATGTTTATAATTTTTATCCAGTCACACATGAAGCAAAAAAATAAACAAGCAAGAGAAGCAAGGAAAGTGAAGGCCATAGGAATATAATTTGTATTGAGGGTGGAGAAGGAGAGAATCCCAAAGATATGAAGATGAAGTATGTAGTAAAAAGAAGGCAAGGAACAAGGAAGACCAAGCATTATATAGGTGGAGAAGATAACAGAAAGTGTGCAAGTGAGAGAAGAAGAATGGATACAACGGGAATTTGTTAATTCCACTCCATATTTCATAGTTCAAAAAAAGAAAGTTTTGTATATAAGTTATTATATAAATATATTATACTGTATATAAATGGCATGGATATATTATAGAGCTGGGCCGATCAACTATTTTGCCGATTAGTCCGATGCCGATCATTTGTTGCCGATTAGGCCGATCACCGATGCCGATTATTTTTGTTTTCAATTTTAATAAGTGTATAAAGTAAAATGACCCTTAAAAAAAAAAAAAAGTTACTTTTACTAGTTTTATAATGTCCAATATAGTTTTGTTTTAATAACATTTAAATAGAAACTTTTAAAATGTAAAGGTTGTTTAATTATTATTTTATATTGTTATTGTTAGGACAAGTGAACCTGTCACTAAACAAAAACAAATCACAATAATGAATAGCAAATATACCGGTACATGTTAGATAATTAAAATATGATTTCACATTTATGATTAAATAGGCCTACTGACCCTTTCATTAGACAAAGACAAATCATAATCAGCAAATTTAAATTTAATTTTAATGATAAAAAATAATCAAGGCACACATATTTTTGCACACAAGGAGAATAGGCCTACATCTATTTTGTTTTTAGATGAAATAGGAATTTTTACATCCAATGTCTATTAAAATATGGCTTCAATATTAAACAATTTTTAACAATCGTAATATTTTTGTGAATTGTGATTTAGATATATCATAACATAGGTTTTTGTGATTCTACAAAGCATTCCATCATAATTTAACTACTAAATATTAATATCGTATAGAAATAAGTGGTTTCTTAAAAAAAAGTATAATAAAAAGGCATCACCATTTTTAAACAGTAATCCGATCTTTTTATTAACAATTTAAATAATCTTAATGAAAAATAACATTGTATTAACTACATTTAAATAAAAACTACCTTTAGAAAATCGAATGAACGGTGAACGGGTCAAAATGAACGGATCATTGAACTGAACCAGATACAATGAATCGTTCATTTAAAAGAACGATTTAGCCCATCTCTACTTCAATATGATAAAATAAATAATAAATAATGTGCAACGAAAGCTATTTTTCGTGTTTTGTTTTTTTTAAGAAATACTTTAAAACTTATTTTAATTTACTTTTAACTATTAAAGAAAATTTAAATATTAATATATATTAATTAAATTCATATTGAAATATGAGTGAAACAAACTCCCTGCCAGTGGAAAGTTTTTGTACTTGCATTAAAAGAAAAACTGTTTCCATTTAAAACAAAATGTGCTCATGTGCGAGATTATTACGTCCAATGTTTCATTTTTTGGGCATCTATAGCAAATAGAAATAAAACAACACCAATCTGCTAATATTTTATTTTATGATTATTAGATTTGTTACTTGTGAGTATCTTTATTTCTAATAACGTGCATAAATTGGAAAAAGACTTATGGTAAATATATTTATTTTGATATATTTTGTTTGGAATGTTGGATGTGCTGTTTATTTCAAACCTAAGTCGCTAAGAACAAGCTAATTATTCAAAGATCACATACGAGAGAGCAGAGATAAATATTATTTTTTTCAGGACATAAAATATTATTTTTTTAGGACTTAAAATATACCCACACATTTTGAATAATCGGCATAAATAATCGGAGATTCAAACACCGATCATCGGAATCGCCGGTTATGCGACAATCGGCCGATGATCGGATTAATAATCGGCATCGGCCCAGCCCTAATATATTATGACATTTTATCTGTCTCTCTATCTATCTGAATATTTGTTCCTCCATAATTGTTAAATGTATGAAACGATTTTAACGAAATTTGGCAGATACATTCTCTGAGCTTAGGCCAAACGATGTACATACTGTATATAGTTTTTAATTCTCGTTATCTGTTTCAATATGGCAACCGCTCAAAAGGTTTTTAGTTTAGTAGCTTATATCATCAAGTGATTTGAATTTATAATTCTAAGCAATTGATTGAGTATCTAGGGTGTATTTTTTGAATTTGACATATTTTGAGACTGGTGTCTTAAGCAACCTTGACAACGGTTATTCTCTATTAATACATACATACCTAATCAGGCCATTCCATTAAGCTAAAAAATCCAGGGTAAGCAATAAATTGTGCATATATTTCAAAAAACAACTCCGGACTGAATCCATCCTCACTAACTTTCTCCACACTTCCCAAACCCTTCATACTCCATTAGCTTACACAACATCCATACATCGAGTCATACATGTTCTTTTATTCTTAAAAGTATTAATGTTTCTCTTTTTCACACATTCGTCTACAACATTTAGCTATGTCTTCCTTTTGATCCACACACACTCTACCTTAATTTATTTGCTTCGACACTAGATCCACAATTACCCTCGCAGTATGCCCAAGCCAACGTAAAACTCCTCTTTCACATTTACCGTTTGGATTCCCTTTCAAGCCGCATTCTTTAGCACGCATTAATTAATAACCTTTCCATAAGAGTTTGTCCACATACATTTCTTATATATTTCTCTCCTACCACATTCACCTTGCTCTTGTGTTTCTCCTCCGAATCCTACGCTTTATATCCATAAATCAATGTTATGATAAACAAACTTTTATATACTACCATCGTTGCCTCTTTCGATACTAATTCATTCTTTGCAATGGTCCACATGTATCCAAATACTCTCCGAGATGCATTCACCTGTCTGCCGATTTCATCATCTATCCTACCATTTTAACAGAACATTATGATAAGATACACAAAGCCATTCGCTTGTTCTAATAGTTTTACCTTTATACTAAGCTGACAATAACTTCCTGATTCGTCCTTATCAAGATCTATCACCTTAGTTTGGAAGACATTTATACGAATACGAAGATCCATTTCACCTGTCGCCACATTCAAAGTATTTATTGCATTCTGCATCTCACTTTCATTCTCAGTCATTAATACGGCATCATCTGCATATAACAGCACTCTCACGTTCACATTGACCAGTTGTATACCAACTGTGTCCTCACAAGCATTGCTCATACACTTATCCATGAATACATTAAACAACCATGTAGACATAACACAACCTAATCAACACCCTGTTCAATGTCAAACCATTCGCTTAAAGCCCCATCCCACTTATCGTACGCTTTACTTCCATCATATACCACCATAATTGTATTTACTAAACATGCATCCACACCATAATTTCTCATAACATCCCATAACTTACACCTGTTCACCCGAACGTACACTCTTTCCAAATCAACTAATGCACAGTAAAATTTATTCCCTTCAGCCATTCATTTCTCAATCAGTTGATGCAATGCAAATATCTGGTCCATGCAACCATTACCTGTCATGAAACCACATTGCACACCCCAAATTTTGTCCGCAGTTTTTCCACGCACCCTCTCAATTAAAACTCTTCCACAAACTTTGCCTGGATTACTAAACAAACTAATATTGCACTATAATTATTATATTCATTCGGCATTTTCATATGTACAAAGGAACAATGACAGCATTATTCCAGTCATTTGGAATATTCCAAGTCTCAGCACACACATTGAACAATTCACACAAATGAGCAAGTAGTGAAATTCCCCCCCCCC